>JARSSU010016113.1:0-22491 GCA_029619165.1 Eurosta solidaginis
ACCCTTACGGTAAGTGTTGCGTGACCATAAAGTCAAGCAATGCTTATTAAACACAACCATAATTCGCAATAAGGGTTACCTGTCAAAGCAACATTCACAATGAGGGTTACCTCACAAAATGTCAAATTGAATGACGCCAATTAATTCCGCACATTGAAACTGACCGGTCGTGCCTGCACTTGATGTGTAAATTAAAACTATAAAAATATATATAGTCCCGGTTACTTCGTTTGTGTAAATTAAATATAACTTTTATTAAATATACTCTAAACGTATTACAATTAAGAGTGGTGAACATTTTATTTAAAGCGTAAACAGACATCACGTGAGTACAAACTAGTTCGCATATTGATTGCACATTTTCGGCATAGAAACCGTATTCTAGCCAGTACACGGCAAATATCCATGTCCACCAGAATGACATACAGATGACCACGATGTCATATTACAGCGTGTTCAATTTTTACTAATATTTATGAAATCATGAGCTTTACACCTCTTATAATAATTGAATGTTCAATTATTATGTTTGTTTAAAAATATTTGGAAGAGTACCACTGTGGTGTTCTTACAATAATTGAATGTTCAATTATTATGTTTGTTTAAAAATATTTGGAAGAGTTACACTGTCGTGTTCTAGAAAATATTTCTCCCTGTACAAATCTTAAAATTTCATACCAGCGCTACAACTCTTGGGGATTAGTCCTGCGGTAGTTTTTTACTCCACAAGTGTAATAAATCTTTAGCAGCATGTTGCATCAACATGTAGTAAATTCTGGATGCCTTCTGGTAAAAGGCGGAATTTTCAAGTGTTGACATGAATTGTACTTGGTTTTTGAGATACAATAATCTTAGAAATCAAATTTAACTCTTCACGACTCTGCACACTGCACACATACCCAAAAAATACTTTGTGAGAAGTTTGATCTTTCTATGCAATTAAAACCAACCAGACATTCTGGGCTATAAGTTTGTTCAAAAGAGTTATCTGACTATTCCACCCTTCAGAAAAATACCGTGGTTACTTTATTGCAAAATAAGTGTTGTACTTTGTGTTAGTTATTATACTTGAGTTAAATTTTCAGACTGCTGTACGTGTTTAATTATTTACGCTCAACTCAGGGTTGTAAGAAATTTTTACGGCCTGCACCTGTTTAGGGTGCCTTTCATTCGGTTCTAAATCGTGCCGCAGTCAAACTCCTCTTACTGTCCTTAAAAACAAAACCCCACTTTTGTGGAACAGAGACTAGAAGATAGAGCTACAGTTGGGACGACATTCGATGGAAAAAACATAGAAATTTTTGGTAAATCAAGGATGCAGTCTTGCAACCACAGCCACAATATCGGTACCCTGACCGTTGGAATGGAGAAAATAAAATAAAATCCACCTATAATAAGAGGTGCGAAAGTTTCAGCTAAACGGAGTCACACAAAACAGTCACCCACTTTATCTTCGAGTGTCTAGCTTTAACTTATATCAGAGAAAGCAATGAATAGTTTCTGCTGCCTATTTTCGGGAGTTATCAAAACAGGTTTATTAACCAAATCAAAAGGCACGAAAATACATCATCATTGGCACTTTGCCCAGGAAATTTCAACCGTGTTATCCAGAACCGCTACCCAATCGAGAGCAGACATTTTCTACGCCATTCTGTTCTTACCCACTGGTGGTCTGATTCTTCTGAGTAATATGAACTAGCCAAAAAATCATTAGAGCTTTTATTTGTCGCGCTATATTCGCCTTGGTTTGGTTTTGAATGGCTCGTGTTGACGTGTTATTAACGTCATGGGCCTTGTAAGCTTAGGTTGGAGGCACACATAGGCCAGTGTCAGGAAGTTCGTTAGAGTGCCACAAAAACACACCATTACCTCACCTCTTAGAACCATTTCGAGGACCTGATACTGGCGACAAAGTCGTTTTGTCGCACTCCATGACCTAGGTTAATCAGAAAGTGTGCTCCGAGGAAGCGCTGTCTATCGCCACTTTCCACCCATTCGTCATCTTTACAAATGCCACAGCTTCGACGTTAGGGCACTCCTAGCTTTCCGCATGCTTACCAATAAGGCTGTACCCACCTAGTACTCCTACAATTGTGGATATTTTATCCTTACTTAGGGTGTAAACGTTACACCTTTTTGCTTGGGTGTACGATACCCCAAGATTAGTAGAAATTTTAAATTGGCGTGTCGGTAGATGTACTCTTTCAGCATTAGCTGGTGTATGCCTGTACGTTCTTGTCAGGTAGAAACTGCTTGGTTGTGCCCTGCATATGAAGTTCGTCTGCAATACAGTTTCCCTCAACATGTCCGTGAACCCATGTTGAGCCTCTCTGCTGAAGATGTCGGCGGCAGTTCAGTGTTAATTAGAATTTGAATGAATATGAGCAAAGGGATTTGGTAGTCGCTAAAAAGTAAGGATTTTCTTGCCAATAGGATGTTTTACTATTCAATCTATGATCAAGACTCTGAAAGAGTTCGAAGTCTTGGTCCTTTGAATGGACCCTCCTCCAACCCTACCGTCGGTGTATATAGAACTTCGCCGTCAGCAGGGAAGTTTCGATCCGACTCAGCCAAATCATCCTGTGAAGTTCGTTTCTGGAAAGTGGACCAAGGACCGATTTATTCGAACAACTCTATTCATGGTTCGATTTGCACCTATCACTTTTAACACTGTATATTTAGTTAAACGAAAACACCGAACCGCATAGATTAGAAGACACCTGGATAGTAAATTCTTTTTGCTTCCGATTGCTCTCACAAGCCGATAGCTATCGGCGATCGCACCACCTGATGTCGTGATGTAGTTCACTCAAACTTTCAGCTAATATCGTAACTATGCCTGCGTATCGAGCTATTAATCCACAGTTAGGTTAGGTTAGGTTAGGTTGAGATGGCTGGCCGAGGGCCCGTGTGATACCAAGAAAATACACTGTTACCTTTCCTCTTCGAACCATTTTGAGGACCTGATGAAAGCTACCAGGTCCTTGACATCATGCTCCACAACCTGGCTAAGATTATCAAGGAATCGAGCACACAGAAAGCGCTGCCGTGCTCCGCTTAGTACTGGGCAGTTGCAAATGAGCCACGTTCCCTCCTCCTCATCCTCTTTACAACTCCTACAGCATCGACGATAATGCGCTCCTAACCTTTCTGCATGCCTACCTATGAGGCAATGACAGTTGGTGCCCCCTTAAGTGTGGAAATTGTATCCCTTCTTAGGTTGTACACGAGACGGGATCTTTAAGGATCCCATTTACGCCAGGTATCTTTCGATGTTCGACACCCCGGTGTTGTAGCCATCTTTCGTCGGCTTGACGGTGGATGTGCTCCTTAGCATTAGCTTGCATGTGGACAGGGGCATACCTAACCGTTCTTGGCCAGGAAGAATCTGCCTGGTTGTACCCTGCCTAGCGAGTTCATCTGCAATGTAGTTTCCCTCGATGTCCCTATCTCCGGGGATCCATGTAGGTATACACGGTTCTGTTGAGCCATCTCTGAAGAGATCGGCGACAGTTTAGTGCTAGTTCAGAATTAAACGAGTAGGATCCAAGAGATTTTATGGCAGCTTGGCTAGCGCTGAAAATAAAAATTTCTTTGCGACGGTGTGTGTCCCTATCCTAGCTGCGGCTTCCATTATGGCTGCAACTTCTGCGTGGAATACAGTGCAGTGTTGCTGCTGTCAATAGAAAGGCACCTATCCGACTCCGTCCAGTCATTCCTGCTGGGAATGTTTATCTTATAGTTGGATTCTGTAACAGTTGTGGTCGCACAGCGATCCGTGCTAGGAGGAAGAAAACTGTATTTGTTTAGTATACTTGAGTGTCCTGTGGTCTTGTTGTTCCAACACGACAGCTCCCTTAGACGCAGGGCTGCGTTGCCGCCGCTCGATAACAGCTAGATCCAATGGAAGTGATG
This sequence comes from Eurosta solidaginis, assembly GCA_029619165.1. Lineage (NCBI taxonomy): Eukaryota > Metazoa > Arthropoda > Insecta > Diptera > Tephritidae > Eurosta > Eurosta solidaginis. The sequence continues at coordinate 3,916 of JARSSU010016113.1, forward strand.
TCAAGAATGACCTGAAGAGCGTTGCTAGGCGTTGTTCTTAGAGCCCACTTATGCTGATCATGCTGGATCTGTGGACTTTACCCAAAAAGTTAAGGTTTGATGCCTCACTTAAGGCTGGCACCATACGACTATCCCCATCCAGCAGTATGGCCAGATAATTGCGGTATAAATCCATTTGCATATGTTGGGGGTGAGTCCCCATTTTTTGCCAATGGCCCTTTTACACGTACATAATGCATGTAAGCTTTCTTTTGTCGCTGAATGACGTTATCTTCAAGTTCATCTTTTATCCAAAACTACTCCTAGAAATTGGGCTTATTTGCCAGGCTTACGCGCATACCATTTAGTTCTGGTAGGTTTAACGATGGTATCTTGTATCGGTTGGTATATAAGACAGCTCAACTTTGTCGAAATTGACGCTGAGTCCACATCGGGAGGCCCATAGGGCAAACCTCTCGCAATGCTATCCGCATCAAGTCACATAAAGTTTGAGGGAACTTGCCTCTGTAAGCAATCGCTAGATCATCAGCATATGCCACAATCTTCAGATTCCCCAACTATTATCTCTTAATAGCGGGCTACCGTTAGGTTCCATAGTAGAGGAGAAAGGACACACCCTGGGTGTGCCCCTTGCGACAAAGCGTGTATATCAACTTTCCCAGTGAAGAAATACTTCCTTCCCTGCAGCAGTTGATCGATCAGTCCCACTAGTGGTCTATTTACATCCAGACTTGTTAAAGCTTTTTGACGGCGTCTGGACTTACATATATGTGTGAATGCTCCTTCGTGTCAAGAAGGCCACAAGACAATAATCCTTTTTGAACAATGATGTTTCTATAGTAGAGACTAGGCTGTGCAGCGCAGTCTCCACCGATTTCCCTTTGGTGTATGATAGCCAGAAATGAGGTTCCTATCAGTGTTGGTAGTGAGATAATCGCTAATTATCCTCTCTAGGGTCTGAGTACGAACGATGAAAGATTGATACGCCTGTAGTCCTTCGCTCATAGTGGGAGGCTTTGCCTGCCTAGGAATGAATATGACCGTAGCGCTCCTCCATGCACACGGAATATATAGTTTAGAGCCAAGGTAGATAAGTTGAGCGGGGACAATCCCGTCTGGTCCAGCCAGCCTTAAAAGGTTTGAAACTTTAACTGCCCACCTAACCCTCTCCTCAGTGATGGGTATATTCACGGTTTGGTTTGGCTGCAGGTACTCCTGGTGCTTTGGTCATGTTTTCCGGGAAATGTGTGTCCAGGAGCAGCTCTAGGGTTCCCCTTCTGTGCATGGTCCTAGGTACCATTTGGTCTCCGTAGAAAGCTAATAGCTGTTGCGTCTTAAAAAGCACGCTACCATACAAAGCCGTAATGTGTCAGCGACACTTCGACTCTGATAAGGCAGAAAGTTCTCCACGAAGTGAACTCTTCTAATTGTCTCAGGATTTGTTGTATTGTCCTTAGTTAGAGCGATTGGCTGGCCGAGCCCGTGGGATACCAAGAAGAATACACTGTCTACTCTCTTCCTCTTCGAACCATTTTAGACTGATGAAAGCTACCATGTCCTTGACATCATGCTCCACACAACACTAGGCTTAAGATTAGTCAAGAATGGAGCAAACACCACACGAAAAAACAAAACAACAAAGCGCTGCACGTGCTACCGCAATTCTAGTGCTGGGCAGCAGTTAAGCAAATCGAAGCAGCCACGTTCCCTCCTCCTCATCCTCTTTACAACTCCTACAGCATCGACGATAATGCGCTCCATAACACCTTTCTGCTATGAACAACTACCTATGAGGCAAATAGAACCACAGATTGGATAACAAAGGGCAACACCAACTGTAAGATGTAGGAAATTGTATCCCGGTCTAATAGGTGTACACACGCGAGACGGATACACTTAAGGAGTCCAAACATTTAAAAACGACAAAAACTAGTATACATATCGTAAGTTCGACACCCCGGTGTTGTTTGTGAGCCATCTTCGGCGGATCTGACCGCCGCGGGATGTGCTCCTTAGCACTAGCTTGCAGTGGGACAGGGCATCACTAACCGTTCTTGGCAGGAAGAATCTGCCGGTTGTACCCTGTCCTAGCGAGTCATCTGCAATGCAGTTTCCTCGATGTCCCTATCTCCGGGATCCATGTCAGGTAACACGGTTCTGTTGAGCCATCTCTTGAAGAGATCGGCGACAGTTTAGTGACTAGTTCAGAATTAAACGAGTAGGATCAGAGATTTTATGGCAGCTTGGCTAGCGCTGAAAATAAAAATTTCTTTGCGACGGTGTGGTGTCCCTATCCTAGCTGCGGCTTCATTATGGCTGACAAACTCTGCGTGGATATCAGTGACAGTTTGCTGCGTCAATGAGAAAGGCACCTATCCGACTCCGTCCAGTCATTCCTGCTGGGATGTTTATCTTATATGTTGATTCCGTAACAGTTGTGTCGCACAGCGATCCGTGCTAGGAGGAAGAAAAACTGTATTGTTTAGTATACTTGAGTGTCCTGTGGTCTGTTGTTCCAACACGACAGCTCCCTTAGACGCAGGGCTGGCGTTGCCGCGCTCGATACCAGCTAGATCCAATGGAAGGATGTCAAGAATGACATGAGAGCGTTTGCTAGGCGTTGTTCTAATAGACCCACTATGCTGTATCATGCTGGATCTGTGGACTTTACCCAAAAAGTTAAGTTTGATCCTCATCTAAGGCTGGCCACCATAACGACTATCCCATCCAGCAGTATGGCCAGATATTGCGGTATAATCCATTGCATATGTTGGGGTGAGTCCCCATTTTTTGCCAATGGCCCTTTTACACGCTACATAATGCAATGTAAGCTTTCTTTTGTCGCTGAATGAAACGTTATCTTTCAAGTTCACTTTTTATCCAAAACTACCTAGAAATTGGGCTTTATTTGCCAGGCTAGCGCATACCATTTAGTTTGGTAGGTTTAACGATGGTATCTTGTATCGGTTGGTATATAAGACAAGCTCAACTTGTCGAAATTGACGCTGAGTCCACATCGGAGGCCCATAGGAAACCTCTCGCAATGCTATCCGCATCAAGTCACATAAAGTTTGAGGGAACTTGCCTCTGTAAGCAATCGCTAGATCATCAGCATATGCCACAATCTTCAGCTTCCCCCAACTATTATCTCTTAATAGCGGGTTTACCGTTAGGTTCCATATAGATGAGAAAGACACCACCCTGGGGTGGCCCTTGCAGACAAAGCGTGTGTATATCAAACCTTCCCCAGTCAAAGAAATACTTTCCTTCCTGAGCAGTTGATCGATCAGTCCCACTAGTGGTCTATTTACATCCAGACTTGTTAAAGCTTTTTTGACGGCGTCTGGACTTACATATATGTTGAATGCTCCTTCGTTGTCAAGAAAGGCCACAAGACAATAATCCTTTTTGAACAATGATGTTCTATAGTAGAGACTAGGCTGTGCAGCGCAGTCTCCACCGATTTCCCTTGGTGTATGATAGCCAGAAATGAGGTCCTATCATGTTGGTAGTGAGATAATCGCTAATTATCCTCTCTAGGGTCTTGAGTACGAACGATGAAGATTGATCGCCTGTAGTCCTTCGGCTCATAGTGGGAGGCTTTGCCTGCCTTAGGAATGAATATGACCGTAGCGCTCCTCCATGCACACGGAATAGTAGATTTTAGAGCCAAGGTAGATAAGTTGAGCGGGGACAATCCCGTCTGGCCAGCAGGCCTTAAAAAGGTTTGAACTTTTAACTGCCCACCTAACCCTCTCCTCAGTGATGGGTATATTCACGGTTTGGTTTGCTGCAGGTACTTCGGTGCTTTGTCATGTTTCCCGGAAATGTGTGTCCAGGAGCAGCTCTAGGGTTTCCCCTTCTGTGCTGGTCCAGTACCATTTGGTCTCCGTAGAAAGCTAATAGCTGTTTGCGTCTTAAAAAGCACGCACCCATAGCCTTAATGTGTCAGCGACACTTCGACTCCTGTGCAGAAATTTCTCCACGAAGTACTCTTCTCTGTCTCAGGACTTTTTGTATTTCCCTTAGTTTGCCTTGTATTCTAGCCATTGTGACCCATTATCAAGGAATTTGCAGCTCCCGAAAACGCTAGCTGATGTAGAAAGTGAATTCAGAACATGGCCTAGTAACCATCGCTGTTTGTAACTTACAATTTTTCTCTAATATCAATTACAAAAACCATTGTATAAAGCAATATGAGCAAAGCTCGCTAATTAAATACATATGAAAAATTCTAACATTATTTCAATATACCGGTGGTCTGAGAAGGAATGTTCCTCAAGAACACGCCATTTTTGACCCACCCATAAACGTTTTCGCTACAAATAGTGAGGTCAATGACCTCTTTACGGTTTTTAGTAATAATAGTTGTTCATTACCTACATTGCAACTACAGGTTAGTTGTTAAAAGGTATCGAAAAGTGACTCACCACGAGTGTTTATATCGGAGCTGCCCCACTGGACCTGGTGGGCGTTTGCGTCCGTCCTGATAAGCAGATGGCCCTTACTTAGTCGGCCACTAAATCCTTTACCGTCTTCTGGGAGGAGGTTCCTTTGCATCGTACGGCATATAAACGGAGGCTAGTGTTATTGTGCGCCTCCGTTTGCCAAGCTGGCTGATGTAACATCGCCATTGCTATAGTTAGGTAAAAGAAAGATGTTTAGCTCGGATTTTACCAAAATATAGGTCCTAACTTTACTTCATCTGCAGCTCGGACGATCTTAAACCCAGTGGCCTCCAATCCAAAATCCGTGAATTATTCACCCAGGGTTCTTGGATAAGACCACGGCGACGTCACCTTTAAAAGACGACTAATGAGGACAGCCGAGGCTGCGTTACTTTTGTGCAGGTTTATCTGGAGCAACCTCAGCATGAGCTTGCTCGGACTCCCTGCCTCCATCACCTTGACGTCGTGATCCTCTCATCTCCTCTCTCTCCAGAGCCCCTGCGCAATTTGACGTGGCGTAAAACCATGCGTCGGAGATCTGCGCTTCCACTACGGGTGCCTCGATGTCCGTGTTCAAAGAGGCACCGAAAGGGATGCGCGTGTGCGTCGCCACGGAATACGTGAATTACGACCTCGCCGAGCCCGTAAAACACTCGTCCTATGCGCTGTTTAAGGGGCTAGAGAGCTTCCTTATTCAGTGCTAAAACAACCTGCCTCCTAGGTCCGACAGCTTCTTCGACCAGAATAACACTCCAATCCTGCGTCGGGAGAGACGGGTTCATTAGTTGCAGCATCCTGACAATTCTCTCAAGTTCTGCTGGAACTGCTGGAACCATGCCCTAGCCCTTGGCCGAGCCGGAATGTCCTTCCAGTCGACGACCTTAATAATCGCCCCGGGATAGACCTGACCTAGCTTTGCGGCTGCTGCCTTATACAGCGCAACAGACCTTGCGTCTTCGCAAGCGAGACCTTGATCTGGCCCTGGTACCATCCTCGTCAGAATCTCGCGGCGGACTGCCCGGAGACTGCATCAGAACGTCGAGAACGGCGTTACCGATTTCGTTCCGGACGTACGGCCACTGCTTTTTAGGGATTCCACCACGGTCATTCCCACGGTCCAGGATTCCTATGAGAATCCGGCCCTTTGCTACCTCGGCAAGCTGGGTTTGGCCACCGCGGGGTGATTTTGATGCCTTTTCGGCGGGGGTTTGATGTCCTCGTCGGACCTTTGGCGTTATAAGGGGTTCGCTTTCTGTGCTTGTTGCCAGAGAACCCCGAAAATTCGGAAGTAGAGCTCGCACCCTTACCATCGAATTCCTTGCGTTTCTCTGACGGCGTTTCCAGCGGAGCGCCTCATATCTGAGAGGACTTTTGCAGCCCTTCTCTTTGTTCCTATGGAACACGTCTTGTGACCCGTAGTTGCCCTCGCTGCCGAACCCCCGGACAATGGCTTGTTTATGGCTCCTTACTCCTTTGGCTCAGTGTGACCAGATCGTGGGACCCCTGTCACAGCCGTGTTCGCCGTTGCCAGCGCAACTACCTTCGCCGCCATACTGCTGCTTGCCTCCGTCAGATCACCTAAGACTGTATTGACTGAGGTTGCCCTCTTGGACGACAACCCGTCGTTTCCAACGCAGTCGCTCCCCCGGTTAAAGTAGCTGTGCGGACCCGTTTTCCCTTGGCTCGGAGTGGCCAGGTCCAGAGACCCCTGCCACAACCGTGGGAAAATGGTTGCCGTTCCGGCGCTTGGTCGGTGTCCGACACAGCAGGCGCTTCAGGGTTCGCCGTTGCCAGCGCAACTCCCTTCGCCGCTATACTAGTGCCGACCCCCACCAAGTCGCTCTTCCTTTAGCATTGGTAGCCCTCCCTAGTTCACTAGGGCGTATGGATACCAATGGTGTTGTCCTTCTCCTGTGGAGGAGTAGTAGCTCGCGCCCTTTCCTCCGAATTCCTGGCGTTCTCTGACAACGTTTCCAGCGGAACGCCATCATACCTTGACAGGACTTTTGCAGCCCTTCTCTTGTTCCTGTGGAACGATCCCTTGTGGGACTCTTCTTGAGAAGGGGTCCGACCCGCAGTTGCCCTCGCGGTCGTACCCCCGGATGATGTCTTCTTTATGGCTCTTTCTCCTTTGGCTCAGTGTGACCAGATCGTGGGACTCCCTGTCACAGCCGTGTTCGCCGTTGCCAGCGCAACTACCTTCGCCGCCATACTGGTGCTTGCCTCCGTCATATCACCTAAGACTGTATTGACTGCGGTTGCCCTCTTGTCGTCCATGGGGAGCCGACCCGTCGTTTCCAACGCAGTCGCTCCCCCGGTTTAAAGTAGCTGTTGCGGACCCGTTTTCCCTTGGCTCGGAGTGGCCAGGTCCAGAGACCCCTGCCACAACCGTGGGAAAAATGGTTGCCGTTCCGGCGCTTGGTCGGTGTCCGGCAACAGCAGGCGCGTCAGGGTTCGCCGTTGCCACGCGCAACTCCCTTCGCCGCCATACTAGTGCCGACCCCCACCAAGTCGCTCTTCCCTTTAGCATTGGTAGCCCTCCCTAGTTCACTAGGGCGTATGGATACCTTTGGTGTTGTCCTTCTCCCTGTGGAGGAGGACGAAGTTTCTATTCATCTTGTTCGTACGACCCCTTGCTAGACGAGGGCCAGCTTAGGGTCAACTTATTGAAAGGGGGGAAAAGTGTCGTCGCCGCGGCAGAGCCCCTTACCGCGGTAAGACCATTTCTACTCTCTGAGGCGGCCCGGTGTCAGAGAGGCTCCGTACAAATACAGCCAGATTAACCTCCCGGCTGCAAACCATCCAATGGGCACGGTGCCGCATAACACCCTGGATTGGGAGGGGCAGATCTTGGTCATCGCTCACCCTAGGACTGAGGCCACCGCAGTCATGGAGATCCATATGAACCTGCATCCTACTGGGTGGCATAGTCCCGTGGTCAGCGACTAGCCCTCGCATCGCGGCAAGATGTCTGTCTTTCGCGAGGGACTAAATTCGTTACAATATTATAAATGTGAAAGTTTGGATGTCCAGACGTTTGTCTTTGTGACTCAGTCACGCAAGAAGGGCCGGAGGGATTTGTATGAAATTTGGCATACATATAACCAATAGCCCAGACGATCTACTAGCTATATTTTGTTGAAGAGGGGGCAGGTCCCCGCCCCCTTAGAACAGGTTATAATTTAATTATTGTATTTTTTCGTCTTTGTGAATGAATCACGCCAGAACGGTTACACGGATTTTGGGCACAGATGGACAATAGTCTACAGTCTTCCCCTACTCTTCGAACAATTACTTTTTATAAATTTTTAGACATAATAACTTTACGTATACTGACCTTCACCAATATTACAAACTCAATAGGTCAATAAGTCGAGGGCTTACAAAGTGAGCAGTGACACCTCCTCATCCCCTTCCCCCTCTCCAGCGTGTGTTGAACAAAGGGTATTATACTTTGATTGATAATTTTGGTTGTGGCGGTATACAGGAATTGGGATAGATATAGTCTTCCATACATACAAATCAGCACTATCGAAAAAAAAATTGATTAAGCCATGTCTGTCCGTCAGTCCGTCTGTCGGTCCGTTAACACGATAACTTGAGCAAATATTGAACTATCTTCACCAAATTGGATACACGGGCTAATCTAGAGACACAGACTAGATTTGTATGAAAATGAACGAAATTTAACGATAACCACGCCCACATTTTCGATATCGAAATTTTAGATAAATGGAAAACTAGATGAATAATTAAAAACGAATACCGCTAAGCTAATGAAATTTGGTATATTATTTGTTTAGATGGAGAAAATTTAGAAGTTTAACACGCCGTAAACTTTTTTGACTGATATTCTACAACAACAGCGTTTCAAGTACACAGCTTGTGTATGTAATGTTCGGTTTGAGCCGAATTTAGACTTTCTTACTTGTTAACATTAAGGTTGGATTGATTTACATTTCAATACATTGTGCTTTCATTTACATACTTATTTGGATCTTAGCATAACGACTGACAGGTCTTTTAAAACGCTTTCACGAAGAAAGTCATAAATGTACTCATTAAAAAATATGTATATTGTTACAAAATATGTCAAATTTTTCCCGCTAGAAATGATTTCCACTAAATAATGGAATGTTCCAAAAACATGGAATCATGTCTTACAATGGGAAAAATATTCATGAAGAAAAATTATTTCATTTTCCTTGTTCTGAGTTTTTGTTGCGAATGTTGAAAGATGATCCTGGTTTGAGAGCGATTTAGATTGTAATTAGGTGAAATAACTTTTTCTGAAACAGAGCTAGTATTCTCTTTTTCGAAGTTCAGGCACGGGCCATGTTATCTGTTCGCCCTATATTAATGCCGCTATATCGCTATGGCCTAAACTGACGCTGTCCCGAGGCCTTCAGCCTTGTTGCAATTGCTAGCGCTATATTTTGGCCATAAGGCCTGCAGAACGGTATGCAATGCTGCTGTCGGGGTAGTTTTCAGGGCTGCCATTATGATATCATTGATAATCTGCCCTTAAGTTTTTTGGTAACGTCCTTTTTATGTGGCTGTCCACCAAACAAGAACCGTAGTATAGTATGGGCTTGACAATTGCCGCAAATACCCAATGAAAGAGTTTACGCGAAGGGCCAACGTGCATCCCTGAATTCTAGCATCCTCTTGCATGTAGTGTCACGTGGACTTCTTGGCTCTCATCTTCCACATGAAGTGTCGTGGAAACTTTCTATCTAGTATAATTCCTAGTATATTTTTGTGCTACATACCCGACTTCAGATGCTTAGGCATGTAAATCTCGAAGCGCCTGATCCCAGTGATTGAAACGTCATGTGCATACTCTGTGAGTTTGACTGGTCTCCTGTCGAACAGCCTAAGCAGTGCGGTCACAGTATGACGATAATACCCCACCCTACGACGTTCCTCTGAAAACACATTTTCTTGCCTCGCATAAAACTCATTGCGATTATTCCGCAGCCTAACATGGAGCCCAATCCAATTTGTTAGGTCGAATGTGCTTCAATCGAGTGCAGACTGTCGATAATTGTTCATCTCGAGACATTGTTGAAAGCACGGTAATGTCCAGAAAATCAAATAGGGCATATTATTGGTTTTCCAGGGCTTCCTTATATTCATGTCCACCGTATTCAATGCAGTATCGACTGTCTTGCCTTTGGTTGTAAGCATGTTTTGCTGAAAGATAATGCTTCATTTATATATATATTAATATCTCCAGGGTTTTGATCAAAAAGGATATCAAACTTATAGGTCTGTAGTCTTTGGGTTTGAGGACTTATTCTTCCTGATTTCGTATGAAAACTTCTCGAACGGTTCTCCAAGGAAAGTTATGTAACGTGTTTATCGTCTAACGTTTTCTTAACTTTTCCTGTTTTCTAGATAACAAAAAAACTATAGTTTTATCCTCCAAATCCAAGGGCAACTTATAGTTCACACTTAAGAAATATTTATAATTGGACTGCTAGTCAGGTCTGACGGTATTTACCGATTTTACGCAGTAAAAAATTTCCATTTTCAGATTCACGGCATTTAGAGATTTTAAGCAGAAAACAACTCTATTTTTATACTCAGCTGAGCAGAGCTCACAGAGTTTATTAACTTTGTTCGCATAACGGTAATCCGTAACGGCATAAACTAATCGAGATAGATATAGACATCTATATATCAAAATGATCTGGGCGAAAAAAGAAATTTATTTAGCCATGCCAGCCCGTCCGTCTGTTAACACGATACTTGAGTAAATTTTTGAGGTATCTTGATGAAATTTGGTACGTAGATTCCTGCGGGCACTCATCTCAGATGGCTGTTTAAAATGAACGAAATCAGACTATAACCACGCCCACTTTTTCGATATCGAAATTTCGAAAAACCCAAAAAGTGCGATAATTCATGCAGATAAAGCGATGAAACTTGGTAGATGGGTCGATCTTGTGACGTAGAATAGAAAATTAGTAAAATGTTGGACAATGGGTCGTGGTACCGCCCACTTTTGAAAGAAGGTATTTGAAAGTTTTGCAAGCCATAATTTGGCAGTAGTTGAAGATATCATAATGAAATTTGGCAAGAGCGTTACCCTATTCCTATAGTGTGCTACACAAAAATTAGCAAAATCGGATGACGAACACGCCCCACTTATAAAAAAAATAAGTCAAATTGTCACCAAAAATTGAATATCTTTACAGTATATAAGTCAATTATATCAAAATTCAACTCCAGTAATGATATGGTGCAACAAAATACAAAAAAAAATAAAATTTCAAAATGGGCGTGGCTCCGCCGTTTTTCATTTAATTTGTCCAGAATATTTTAATGCCATAAGTCGAACAAAAATTAACCAATCCTTGTGAATTTGGTAGCGGCATAGATTTCTATGACGATAACTGTTTCCTGTGAAAATGGGCGAAATCGGTTGAAGCCACGCCTAGTTTTTATACACAGTCGACCCTGTCCTTCCGCTCGGCCGTTAACACGATAACTTGTACAAAATTTATATATCTTTACTAAACTTAGTTCACGTACTTATATGAATTCACTTTATCTAGGTATTAAAAATGGGCGAAATCTGACTATGAGCACGCCCACTTTTTCGATATCGAATATTTCTAAAAATGAAAACAAATGCCATAATTCTAAACCAAATATTCTAAACAAAAGAAAAATGGTGATTGGATTGGTTTTTTTGACGCAAAATGTACATAACTTTAGAAAAAACTTTGTAAAATGGGTGTGACACCTACCATATTAAGTAGAATAAAATGAAAAAGTTCTGCAAGGCGAAATCAAAAGCCCTTGGAATCTTGCAGGAATACTGTTGGTGGTATTACATATATAAATAAATTAGCGGTACCTGACAGATGATGTTCTGGGTCACCCTGGTCCACATTTTGGTCGATATCTCGAAAAACGCCTTCACATATACAACTAAGGGCCACACCCTTTTAAAACCCTCATTAATACCTTTATTTGATACCCTGGTCCACCTTTATGGCGATATCTCGAAAGGTGTCCACCTATAAACTAGGCTCACTCCCTTTAAAAATACTCATTAACACCTTTCATTTGATACCCATATCGTACAAACAAATTCTAGAGTCACCCCTGGTCCACCTTTATGGCGATATCCCGAAATGGTGTCCACGTGGAATCTTTTTTATTATTCAAAATTGTTAATTAAAATTCGCTACGTTTTATTTGATTAGTCAAAAGCCCTTAATTAGTCGTAATACAAACAAACTAGCACAAAAAATTTCCACTTTCAGATCTGACGGCATTAGTGTATTTACCCAGCAAACAACTCGATTTTTAACTAATTAAACTATTGTTATAAAGCCATATGCCAGTGTGTAAACACTTTCTTCATAAACACATCATAACAGTAAACAAAATATATTTCCTATTGACTTACGTGGAATCTTTGTTGTTATTCAAAGTGTTAATTAAAATTCGCTACTGTTTATTTGATTAGTCAAAAGCCTTAATTAGTCAAAAACACTTGAAACGCCATAAGTCGTAAATATAATCAAACTAGCCTAAATATTTTCCATCTTCAGATCTGACGGCATTTAGTGATTTTACGCAGCAAACAACTCTAATTTTTAACTAATTAAACTATTGTTATAAAGCCATATGTCAGTGTGTAAACACTTTCTTCATAAACATCATAACAGTAAACAAAATATATTTCCTATTGACTTACGTGGAATCTTTGTTGTTATTCAAAAGTGTTAATTAAAATTCGCTACGTTTTATTTGATTAGTCAAAAGCCCTTAATTAGTCAAAAACACTTGAAACGCCATAAGTCGTAAATATAATCAAACTAGCATAAACATTTCCATCTTCAGATCTGACGGCATTTAGTGATTTTACGCAGCAAACAACTCTAATTTTTAACTAATTAAACTATTGTTATAAAGCCATATGTCAGTGTGTAAACACTTTCTTCATAAACATCATAACAGTAAACATAATATATTTCCTATTGACTTACGTGGAATCTTTGCTGTTATTCAAAAGTGTTAATTAAAATTCGCTACATTTTATTTGATTAGTCAAAAGCCCTTAATTAGTCAAAAACACTTGAAACGCCATAAGTCGTAAATATAATCAAACTAGCATACAAAATTTCCACTTTCAGATCTGACGGCATTTAGTGATTTTACGCAGCAAACAACTCTAATTTTTAACTAATTAAACTATTGTTATAAAGCCATATGTCAGTGTGTAAACACTTTCTTCATAAACACATCATAACAGTAAACAAAATATATTTCCTATTGACTTACGTGGAATCTTTGTTGTTATTCAAAAGTGTTAATTAAAATTCGCTTTCGTTTTATTTGATTAGTCAAATGCCCTTAATTAGTCAAAAACACTTGCAAACGCCATAAGTCGTAAATATAATCAAACTAGCATAAACATTTTCCACTTTCAGATCTGACGGCATTTAGTGATTTTACGCAGCAAACAACTCTAATTTTTAACTAATTAAACTATTGTTATAAAGCCATATGTCAGTGTGTAAACACTTTCTTCATACAAACTCATAACAGTAAACAAAATATATTTCCTATGGACTTACGTGGAATCTTTGTTGTTATTCAAAAGTTTTTAATTAAAATTCGCTACGTTTTATTTGATTAGTCAAACCCTTAATTAGTCAAAAACACTTGAACGCCATAAGTCGTAAATATAATCAAACTAGCATAAACAATTTCCACTTTCAGATGTGACGCATTAGTGATTTTACGCAGCAAACAACTCTATTTTTAACTAATGAAACTATTGTTATAAAGCCATATGTCAGTGTGTAAACACTTTCTTCATAAACACATCATAACATAAACAAAATATATTTCCTATTGACTTACGTGAATCTTTGTTGTTATTCAGAAGTGTTAATTAAAATTCGCTACGTTTTATTTGATTAGTCAAAAGCCTTAATTAGTCAAAAACACTTGAAACGCCATAAGTAGTAAATATAATCAAACTAGCATTAACGTATTTCCACTTTCAGATCTGACGGCATTTAGTGATTTTACGCAGCCAAAAAACAACTCTTATTTTTACTAATTAAACTATGTGCTAAAGGCCATATGTCTGTTGTTAAACACTTTCTTCATAAACAAAAACAAACACACTCATAACAATTAACGAAACTATATTTCCTATTTGACTTACGTTGTAATCTCTTTGTGTGTATTCAAAAGTTGTAGCATGTGTATAGTATATTAATGTTGACAATACTATTCGCATAGTGAGTTAAGGGGCTCATTACTAAATACTTAGCATAGACTTGACTGCGCTTGAGAACTGTCACTTACAGTCTGTTATATGAAACATTGCAGTTACTGATTACTCAAACTTGGCAACACTCCCCTAACTTGACTTAGAAGTCGTGTGTGAATTTGATTCTATCGTAATTTCTAAGTGACGTTTACATTGTGAGATAACATTTGTTGTTTCATTTCATTTTGACATTTTGTCATACAAGTGACATTTATATAAAAATAAAATTTCAACGCTGATATGATGCCAGTTGTATGCGCCAAGTGGAGTATAAATCGTGGCTAAGTTGCAAGTTTACGCCAAGTCAAGTTCAAGGTCTATGCTAAGTAGTCAGTAAATGGGGTTTTTAGATAGGATTTAAGTTTAAATATCCATTCCAGTGTGCAACATTGTTTAACATAATATCCATAAAGCTTGCTGTTACTAAGTATACTGTCCACAGCTTTTCTGTTAGATTTAACACATAAAATATCCGTAAGTTCTATTTTACATTTCTCTAACTTTTTCAAAACAGCATTTGGTCAAATTTTCAGATAAATAGCTGTGTTCCTCTGAGTGCTCGGTCATTTGGATTGCAAAACGTTCAATAAAGAGGTAAGAATACATTAAATAGGGAGGAGTATGTGGTAAAATGTGGAAGAGGACAATGCAAACCTTGGCCTCTTACATATATACCAGAGTATACATTTATATCATGTGTGTAAAGCAAATACTTAGACGAACAGCGAAAAAGCTGGTCTCTAGCATTTGTTATTGTATAGGCAAGCAAAAACTTAGACGAACAGCGAAAAAGTATGGTCTCTAGTATGTTTTGTTTTTTTTTGTTAGATAGGAATTTAATAATTATAGTAGGCGAACAGCGAAAAAAGCTCGGTCACTAACTATTTTGATTATATTATATGACACGAACAGCATAAAACATGGTCTGTTCATTAATGAAAATTCTGTAATTTGTGTACTTTAAGGTTTCAACTGGTTTTCAAATTGTTTCAACTATTTCATCTACTTTCATCTTATTACTTACTAAGTTATAATATTCGACACATCATGGTGCAACGAATGTGGTTTTAAACAACCAAACCTTACCCTTGCTCTTTAATTATTTTACAATTTGGCGCCCAACATAGTGGCAAACCTCTTGAGGAATTCCAAAATCACCTATTCGCCGAAGCGAAAACGTTTTAAAAGCTATTTTCTAACGCATCTACAAAAATGCCTACGATTCACTGAATAAGAACAATGCGAAATTTCTGCAATCTGGAGTTCAGGTTAATGAAAGACCTGGCTCTTTTCTCGCTGCACTGCTCGCTACAAAGGCGTGAAACGGTTAGCTCGGAACGTTGAGGGTAATTCATTGCGGCAACTATTAGGACGTATTAAAACAGTCGAAAAAGTACGCGATGAAGGACGCAATAAGCGGCTTATGCCAATGATGGTCCTCGAGGGCGACGCTGCAGAATGCTGGGCGTGGGGTAAAGTCTGAAGAACAATCGTTTTCTACGTATCCGTATGCTGCGTGAAGCCTTTTCCCCTCCAAAGAAATCATGGCGGATTTCGTAGAAGAGTTTCGAAATGAAACAGCATGGAAAATGAACCAAACTGATACATTTTACCTGTCATCCGAAAGAAACGTTAGATAAGATCTATTGTTCGGTATTGGGCACATGCAAATTCGTGATAAGTTAAAACGTCACAAAGTTAATAACTATACAACGAACTTTTAAAAGAAGCTCGTGAAGTCGAAATATGCATACAGGAAAGAAAACTCCTTCCTGCGAACATGATGAATCTGGGAAAGCTAGTCGTGTGGTCCCAGTACGTTGCGATTTTGTCGCAAAAAAAGGGCATAGCACCGAAGAATGTCTCAAAAAGAAAAATTGCAAAAGCACAAGAGAAACGCACACTGAAAAGCGTAGCTCAAGCACAATCGTTAAAACCTACGTACGGCGTGCTACGGATGCAACGCAGTCCAGTGTGTAACTACGTGCAAATGCCAACTGTATTAAATCCGAGGTCGTCAGTGAAACGAACTCGGTAAGCTCAATCTCTTAAATGATACACAATGCGCGAGCTATCCAGATTGTCATATAGAAAGGTTATGGTGTACCAGGACAAGCATACTTTGACTCTGCTAAGAACAAGCGTTGCTAGTGCTTTACCTTAAACGGGTATTGGGACTGTTACAAAGGGTATATTTCAAGAAAGTGAGGTGCGAGATTACACTCAGCCGACGGCAGATCGCATTTCGAAGAATGCTATAGCAACCATTTGTAAGATAAAGATTGGTAGGAAAATGCCTACGATATCAATTTAGTAGTATACCTCAATGCAAAAAGAACCGACTAAAGAGGTGCCAGACTTATATGGAATCAAGCAGAGAGTGTCTTGAACATGGCCCAACGATACGTACTTTGAGAGGCGATCTCTACACAACATTTCGATTTGTGCAGATCCATCTCGCCGCTTGACGGTGAAATCTTGTAGAGACAGTGAAAGTAAGTGGTCCTTGGCAAACGTAATACAAGGCGATGCGCGTGATAGAAGAAAACCAGCAAAAATGTGTATATGCGAATTTCAATATACGGCCCGGACGTGCCAGATACATATTCACCGGAATCTAGTCAGAAGATATTTAGGGATTCTCTTCCACCACGTTTGTATCACCCGAAGAGCTACGGTGGCGGGTTGTTGTCTTCACTGGAAGTCGTCAGAGAACCAGGACAACAGCACTACATTTCCGTAGACTTGCGTTTTTAAAAGATAGTGATGGTTTTAGAGCTAACACGACGAAAAGATGCAGACTGAATGACAATTTTAGACGCGCATCCGAAAGTTTTCGGGTGCATCTCAGAGCCTACTCCACTGCTCAGCATTATAGAGATTGTACGCGTGAACTACGAGCCCCTTCGCATTACCACCATCTAGATCGTGTCTTCGCTAAATTTCAGGAGTGAGATGCGAGAAATTCACAAACTGAGTTTTTTGCAAAACGATATTCTCGAGAGATGTGATTCAGCTTGGTCATCACGGTTGTTATGGTACCGTGAAAAAAGGATGAGAAGCATGACGTGTTGCGATAGCTTATTCGCAGCAAACGCACTCCATAACAATAGCCCGACAGATCACACTTCTGCCGCGCTCATGATGATTTGTGTACACGCCGCAAAGAGTACCAGTGAGATAGCGCAAAAGCAGGGGAAATGACAAACCTTGGAGCTTGCAGCGGTGGTATTTTCATTCTGTCGCAGCAAAAAGATCGGATCAGACATGCCTATTACACTTTTGGGACGATACAGGTTCTAAACGTATGCGCTTCGGACTTCGATCAATGCTCCAGCATGCGACCTTCAACGCCTGATTGATCGGTTCAAAACATCAATGACCCTATACAAATATTGGCGTATCCGATGACGGTATCGTTGTTCGCGACATTCACGACCATTATATGATCTGCACGTAGTATTGTCAGAGCTGGAAAAGTCAAACTAGCGTTACACAACGCTAAATGTCGTTTTGCTGTGCCAGTGTAAAGTATCTTGGTCCCGTCCTCCCATGGTAATCAACGGTTGACCCAGAAAAAACATGGCATATTGCAGAGCGTAAAGCGGCCTCGTAATATTTAAATAAAGAGCTGGTATCCTTTATCCAAACGTGTTCTTGGTATCGTCGATTCATTGAACACAGTATGCGAAAAATTGCTAAAACACTCACAGATCTCACAAAAAGAATGCGTTGGGCAGTGGACCGACCAGCAGATTGAAGCGTTAACAAACTAAGCAGCTTCTGGTCAGACACCAATTTAAAACAAGCGGCGTATAATGCACCTTTCTGGTTAAAAACCGATGCAAGCGCTTATGCATTAGGAGCAGTTTTACTGCAGGGGAGAGAAGGAACAGGAGCACCTATCGAATATGCAAGTCGCTTTACTTACTTCAGCAGAGCGTAACTACTCAACCACGGACACGGAGCACTGGCCATATGGTATGGGCACGGCGCCAAGTTTAGAGGCTATATGAAGTGCTGAAGTACACTACTTCACCGATCACACACACGCTCAAAATATGTTACTCAACCGTTTAAATCGCCTATGCGTCGCTGGCCAGCTGGCACTGCAAATTCAACAATACAACTATCGTATCGATTATTCGCCTGGAAAGACGAACTCGTGTAGCTGATATGCTTCGCGACCACCTTGTCTGAAACAGCCAATAGCACTCAAATGTCTGTATAAGCACTTTTCTTGTAGACTGCCGCGAAACAAGTCAAGCGAATACGTATTGCAGCAGCTTAAGGACGAAGTATTTGAAGACTGATAATAAACTCAATAGAAGATAGGTGACGAAATACGTAAGTGTATGGTGCATCGTGGAGATCTTATTAATGATGGAGTCTGTACTGCTGTAATATGCCAATGATGCACATGGAAGATGCACAACTTGTAGTCCACGGCATGAGCGAACTCATATTTGTGAGCACACATACCATAACGAGAGTACTGCCGGTCATCTATGGTGTGAAGAGAAAACCATCGCACGTATTGTCAAGCGTTACTTTGGACTAGGAATGCGTACTGAAATCACCAAGCACGTACGAAACTTGTATCGAGTGTCAATCGTACAATGCTTCCAACACATGAAGCCGATGGGTTTAATACAAACCACCGCGAGTAAGCAACGGTGTCGAAGTAGTTGCAATAGATTATTTGGTCCCCTTCCCTAAGACCGACGGACGGGTATCAATGAGAGATTCATCGCGAGATGTTGCTAGTCGAATGGGTGGAAATATTTCCTTAAAGGAAGCTACTGCGGTAAGTGTGCGCAA
>JARSSU010016115.1:0-13806 GCA_029619165.1 Eurosta solidaginis
GCTCTGCCTATACGGAATTAGCTATCGCGCGGCTTGTGCCCCCCCCTTCCCTTCTCACCTCCGATCCCAATAGGTCTGCATACCCCTTTAAGTTTTTGAGGTATGTTGTTTTTTGTGTGGCTTTTCACCAAACAAAGAACTCCATAGTATAGAATCAGGGCTTAAATCGCTGTAAAACCCAATGAGAAAGAGAGGGCGATAGGCCCCATGTTAAACCCCAGCATTCTTTTACATGCACAGAGTGCCGTTGAGGCCTTCTTGACTTCTCCTCACGTGAGTTTCCATGACAGCTTACTGTCTAGGTGATTCCTAAATATTTTGTTGCAAGGTTTTTCCGTAAGGTCACACCTTTCCTTACTTAGGCTCTGGTCCAATTTGGACTTTGTACTCTTGTAACAGACATATTCCGTCTTCTCCGCATGACTTTTCAACTCGACATTAGATGGCCAGGTATGAATATCGCGAAGCGCCCGATCCACCAAAGATTAATCGTTGGAAGGCACTTCCACTTATGACAATTGCAACGTCATCTGCGTAAGCCGTAATTGTACGGGTCCCTCATCGAATCGCCGTGAGCAGTTGGTTGATGACCAGCGTCCACAGCAGAGGTGATAGCACCTCCTGCGGTCGTGCCCGCCCACTGATTTCGTGGCGCCTCATACAATCCCATTGTGATGTAATCTTCTGCAATTAAACATGCAGCCGATCCATCGGATTAAGGAAGGATGTACTTTAATGTAATTAAATCGACATCCACTAATCGCACCATGTTTTGCAACATTATTGAAGGCCCCTAGGGCAATGTCCAAGAAGACTCATAGATGCATACTCCTTATATTCAGAGATTCTCTATGCTTATATACCCACCCTATGCAATGCGGTGTCTACCGACTTGCCTTCGCTGTACGCATGCCTGTGGTGCGGATGAGCAGCTTTTCATCCACGTTTGACTTTATGTACACCATCTATCTGCCACTCTCAAAGTTCTGAGCAGAAATGATGTTAGCTAATGGGTCATATAGTCTTTGGGATACACGTGTAGACGAATCATTCCCACGCCTTGAGTAGGAAAGCGTACAGCGATGCAGTTCTCAAGAGTGCGGTACGTGATCAGCTCGTATGCCACCCATCGCATATCTTGTTAGAGCCATTCACGGCCGCTCACTACTTGTAGACTTGTAGCATGGCCGGGAAGTATACCTCTGGGCCACGGCGATTTAATCTTATGGGAAAACGTTTTCACTGCCATCGATCTTGTATCGCACCAAGCCGGCTACTACTAGCTCCGTGACGAAGTGTGAGTGATGTCTGCGGCTCTCTAAACCGTCTCACGATGGGAAATGTGTACGAGAAGCACTCAGGGATTCTCACTATTACGTGACCATTCCCGTTCTCTTCTTTATTAGTCCCTGAGACTATGTTTCCCTTGCTAGGACTCTTTCAACGTGCTGTTTCGCTGAGCACTCTATGTCCGTACATGAAACTTTTCCATGAGTTCTCTTCGCCTGGTAATTTCACGCTTGTAGATCCTCAGTAGATCCCTTTACTCGTCGCGACACGCTTCGCTTTCCTCGCGTCTTTGCGAGCTAAACATTTCTTTTACCTGTCTTCTTAGAAGGCTCAGCTCATTGCATCCACCATGGCGGCTTTGTTTTCCTCTGATCTTCTTAGAGGGCAAGCTTTGTTAACGCAGTCCATAAGCGTCCTTGTAGGAATTCATTGACTCCTCCAGTTCTCCACATTGGCAAACTCTCTGGTTGTCCCAGTTTTGTTTCACATGTTTCTGGAATTTAGTCCAGTTCGTTGACCTAGTTTCCTCCCTTCTTACCCTCTTTAGGGGGATGTGGAAGCTGATATACAGCATGGTCGGAGAAGGATGGTCTATCAAGAAACCATCCATCATACCTTGATATATCACGCTCGGAGCTCAATGATATCCAGAAATTGCTGGATGTTGGACCAATGATGTAGGGACATTTCCCTGTTGGCTATCTGCAAATTGTTTGCAGGATGTAACCAAAATAGAGATTGCCTCTCTCGTTCGTATCTGCTCCTCCCTCGCATTGTGGTGCGCATTTGCATCGCGCCTATGACCAACCGCCCTTGCGCCCTACTTACAGCCTTGCACCATCGTGCGGCACTCCGCAGCATGGGCCATGTAGCAGGATGCAGGATAAATGCTGCTATTCTTGCTCACGGCCACCGCTACGAGGTCTCGAGTGTGTAATTAGCAGCATATATGAATGCAGCTGTTTCCTTACCATTACTACAGTCGCACCCGTCCTTCCGTTTGCGCGTAGTAACGCCAAACCGCGCGCACTAAGTCCAGAAACTTTCCTCCGATGAGAGCACGGCTCCTGGATCAGCGCCACGTCAAACGAAACCTCTCAAGGGTTAGGAGGAGTTCGCTCGACGCCACTTTACTGTGTTGGAGGTTTATCTGTAGGACTCGCAGCACCATCGGGCGAATTATCCCCTGGCTGCAAATCGTCCAATAGGCACGGTCCGCATAACACCCTGGATTAGGGGGTTGGCAGTTCTTGGTCACCGACATCCCGCCGCCCTCGTATGAGGCGAAACGGCGTAGATGTCAGTCCTAAACAGCTCCGCCTCATAGTCGGGCGCTATGGAGTTCGGCTAAGCCCTCACACCAACGACAAGGTGCCTACCCAGTAAGTAATTAATAATCTATAAAATTAAGCTATATATAGCAAGACAAATCCGCCAAACTTGTTTTTTGGAGAATAAATTTTTTTTAAACATAGTATCACGCAAATATCTTTTTTTTAGGAAACATTGAGTGGTAAATTGGAGCATATGCCTCAAAAAGCATATAGTCAAATATCGGCCAAATATATATAAATTGAGGTCTCAATGTTAATATATCATTTATTTCAACACTTCTGTACCGATTATATCGAAATTTTAACAAATATGGAGATATATGCACTGTTAGCTATGTAAATTTTTTTGATACACGAGACCCGGTTTTGTAGATATCGGTAAAATATAAAGCCGAATAACCGCTAGAGATTTTTACTGCAAATTTGCCACACATTCTATTTAACACACTTTCTAAAAACTTCTACCAATCTCTTTGAAACTTTAAAAACTGATCGATATGAGAACGAAGTAGGTTTAGTAAAAAGTTTTAATACCCGAGATACGGGTTTGGAGATGTTTGATAAAAATATATACAAACCGGAAAACCTTAAATTTTTTACTGATTTAAACACTTCGTAACCGATTGTGTTGACATGTTATCAGGATGTACGTCTCTATACGTGGGTATGTTTGTAAACTTTGTTGATACCCGAAACCGGTTTAGAGATATATCGGCAAAAATGATGTAAACCGGTAACCGTCAAATATTTCATACCCGTTGTTAAATCTCTACACCCTACAGCTAGTATACCATCAAATTTCCAGCACTCATCTGGAATATTCGCTCAAGAAAGTTATGATGTTTGTACATGGGCCACGTATACTAAATTTCCGGGACAAAAATATGGCAACCGTCAAAAAGTGTAGTAAACAAATATTTTATAATTTTATGTAAAAAATTTGTGTTTTTTTCATTGCTTTTAATAAAAACTGGTTAAATAAAAATACAAAGCACATAAGTGTGCACTTTTATTGCCGATTGCCATTTTGTCGACATTTCGTATATTCTGCCCTCGATGTACAAACATCATACTTTCCTGAGCGAATATATCCAAGATGACGGGCAATTGATGATATACTACTGTGGTGTGAGAGAGAAAAAATTAACAGACGAGGTATGAGTGATGATCAAGTAAAATTGTAGCTGGCGGTCCGAAAAAACAGCTCCTGATTTACGGCGCAAGCAAACCAAGTGCTTCACTTTCCTTTTCTCCTTTCTGCCTCTACACCTTCATATCAAAGCCTGAAAGGGGCAACATCGAATTTGAAAGCCCCAGGTTAATTTTTATATAGTCCCTCATAGGCTATATCGTGCATAATCCAAATTTACAATACTCGTTGCCTCCAAAAGCTCATAGGCCAAAACTAGTCAATGTTGACTACTTGATTGTGATAGTTTTTTGAGTATTGGAGCGCCAGCGGGCACATTAATTTTGCTCTACTTTTAGAAACTCCGTATCAAAAAACAACATTCAGTTTAAATCCTAGCGTTTTTTGTTCAGCGAAGCCTTCAAAAAATTTTATCGAAAACAAAAAAAATTATTCAAAAAAAAAAAATCAAGGGGTACGCTTGGCAAAGTGTAAATTTAAAAAATCCACGTTTTCTTTTACGTTTCGAAGGTTCTGCAAAACTTACTACCAACTTCTTGATTTTTAAAATCATCAGATCGGATAGTCCAAAATAAGTGACACTCGGGAGCTTTTCATGTCCCTTGTACTTTTTTCTGGCCTTAAGTTTTTTGCCGTGTGGTACGAACAACCGAGTATCCAAACAATGTACGACGGTTTGGGATTGTGCCCAGTATATAAAGAAAGTCCGTCGTGTTAGTTACATACGGCATTATAACTACAAGAAACACGGATGAACCGGCTGACTGAAAACAATTGGATGGGCAGAGGTAGCTTTTAACCAGGATAAGGCCAGAAGGTCTCTTTATCCCGTTCTGGCTAGTGTCTTGAGATCAAAAACGTGGGCCTGGTAATCCTGGATGCGTGTGTACAATTTACGGGTATCAATGGAAGCGTGTTTATGTCGTACTTTGATACTGGGTATTTTGTCGTACCCATGGGTGACTAGGGTCTTGAGATAGGCGAAAACTTGGATGCGGAACCCTAGAATTGTTTATTAATATGGATATCAAATGGAGCTGTGTGATGAGTTCTTTGTAAGGTGTAGTTTTCAACCATTGTTGAAGTGGGGTCTCGAGTATAGGCCAAACGTGGACCCGGTGTACCCCTATAAGGTGTTTATACAAATGGATATCAAATATATGTGAAAGCTCGTTGCTGAGAGCTTTAAAGTAAGTTTGATTTGTCATATTCGATTTAGTCCCGCATCAACCCGGGCAAAAAACTGAAAAATATGCATCGCGAAGCCGAAATATAATGGCCAGAATTAATAATAGCCACATACCTATTTACATTACGTCCCTATTCGATTGCCTGGAAATTGGTATATAAAATTTGCCTATATAGTATTTACGATGCTTTTTCTTCGGACAGAAAGAAATTTAAAAAATTAATTAAAAAGTTCCTATGCCTGACCAATTATACGAAACCTGCTGACCAATTAGAGACCAAGTTATGTGAGCCAAAAATTGGCAAAATTTTTTTTTTGGAAAATACTGTTATACAGGGTTGTATAAAGCAGGGAAAATTGTTTTCCCTTGGAAACTTGAAATGGACATAAAAAAATTCTATGGCTGACCAATTACTGGAACGACTGACCAATTAATGACCAAGAATAGTGACCAATGTATTTGGCATACTATTTCGATATCCCGAAAATCCACGATGAGGTGCGTAACATCCGATAACACGAAATAAACATCCGATAAACAAAGAAAACTTTAAAAAATTAATTAAAAAGTTCCTATGGCTGACCAATAACGAAACCTAATGACCAATTATGACCAATTAGTGACCAATTAATTGGCATAATTTTTTTGTGAAAATTTAGTATACAGGGTGGTCTAGACAGGAGAAATGGTTTGTTGGAAAATTTCTAATATGGCCAGAAAGAAGGTCTATGGCTGACATATTAAGTGGGACTCCACTGACCAATTCATGACCGCAATTAATGACCAATTATTTGCATGCTTTTCGAATTCAAAATCACACCAATGGGGTGCTAACATCCGATAAACAGGGTAACATCCGATAACCAAAGAAGCTGTTTATAAGATGAATTACAAAAGATTCCTATGGAACTGACCAATTACTGAAACACTGCACTAACAACAAATTAGTGAACAATAATTGCATAATTTTTTTTGGAAATTTATGTATAAAGGGGTGTCTCAGACAGGAAAAGTGATTTTCCTTGGAAAATTTTAAATGTCGAAGACAAATTGACTATGGTCTAGAGCCAAATATAGTGAGACCCATCGTGACCAATTAGAACAATAGTGACCAATAATCGCAGATGATATTGGAGGAAAATTATGTATACAGAGAGTATCTAGACAGGAAAATTGATTTTCTTGGAAAAATTAAAAGTTCATAAAAAAATTGTCTATGGTTGACCAATTAGTGGGACCCACTGACCAATTATGACCAAATTAGTGACAATTATTTGGCCATTGTTTTCGAAATTCAAAGAGACACCAATGGGGTGCTAAAATCCGATATAACACGATAACATTCGATAACAAAGAAAACTTTACAAAAATGTTAATGTATAAGTTCCTTGGCTGACCAATTAACGATACCTGAAGTGACCATTATGACCAATTAGTGACCAATTAATGGTCATAATTTTTTTTGGAAAATTTATGTATACAGGGGTATAAACAGGGAAATGTTTTTCCATTGGAAAAACTGTGTAAGATGGGACTAAGAAAAAATGATCTATGGCTAACCAATAGAGGGACCCGTCCTGATCATTATGACCAACTAGGACCCAATTATTTGGCATACCTTTCGAACCGAAAATCCACGATGGCTGGGTGCTTAACATCGATAACCGATAACATCCAGAGTACAAAGAAAACTTAAAAAGAATTATACCAAGTTCAATATGGCCCGGACCATTTAACGAACACTGGCTGAACCCTGTATTGACCAATTAGCCAAAAATTAATGGCATAATGTTTTTTTGGAAAGTTTATGTATACAGGGTGTTTAAACAGGAAAATTGTTTTCCCTGGAAAACTTTAAATGGCATACAAAAGTTTCTACATGGTCTGACCATGTGGGACCCGCTGACCAATATGACCACTATTTAGAGCATGCTTTTCGATTTCAAAAATCCACCAGATGGGGTGCAAGAGCGTGCTAGAGATCCGATAACACGATAAACATCCGACATACAAAGAATGACTTAAACAGTAAACGTCCTATGGATGAGCGCAATTCAACGCTCCTGGACCAATTATGCCCAAATTTAGTGACCAATCAGGAATTATTTTTTTTGGAAAATATTTATTTACAGGTGTTTAAACAGTGAAATTGTTTTTCCCTTGAAAATTTAAATGGCCATAAAGAAAATTTTCATTGCTGCCAAATTAGTGGGACCCGCTAACCAATTATGACCAATTAGTGCCAACTTTATATGTGGCATAATTTACCTTTCGAAGTCGAACGATCCACGCGAGTGGGGTGCTGACATCGATAACACACCAAGATAACATGCCGATAACGAGTGAAGATAGAACTTTAACAGAATGTCTCTAAAAGTTCGACTCTTGCTGACGACAATGTAAACGACAGCTAACTAGACCATTGATGACCAATATTAGTGACACAAGTGACTTGGCATCAATTCTTTTGATTGTGAAAATTATGTATAGCAGGGTGTCTAGGACAGGAAATTTAGCGTTTTCCTTGCTTGGACACACTTTAAATGCTGGCCATAAAAATATTGGCTATGGCTGATCCATCAGTTCAGTGGGACCACTGAACCAATATGACCTAATTAGTGTCCAATATTTTTGCATGTCTTTTCGATTTCAAAATCCACCGATGGGTCGATGACATAACATCCGATAACACGAAACATCCACGATATACACAAGAAAACTAAAATTACTTAAAAAGTTTCTATGCGGACAATTAACGATACTGGTGACCAATTATGACCAATTAGTGACCAATTAATTGGCATAATTTTTTTTGGAAAATTTATGTATACAGGGTGGTTGACACAGGAAAGTGTGTTTTTTCCCTTGGAAACCTTTAAGATGGCCATCACAAAGAATTTCTGATGAGCTGACCAATAGTGTGGTCCCGCTCTGACCAAGTATGATCCAATTAGTGACACCATTATGTGGCATATGTTTGTTATAGAATAATTCCAGAAATGGTGCGAGGTGCAACTATACAGCCGCACCACCGACCATGAAAATTTTAAAATTTCCATAAAAACATTTTTCTAATGCTGACCATTGCTGACACTGCTGACCAATTGCTATGACACAGATTAGTGACCAATCTATTTGGCATGTTTCTGTTCATAAAATTCCAGAAATGTCATGGCTGCTAACATCCCAGAGCCGCAGTACAATCGTTACTGATGGTGAGCGTTTGTTGCCTAACGCTATTTCCTTGTTTTTCCCGTAATTGTGTAGTTTATACGAGAGTGCCTGTAGTTTCTTTTCCTTCCTCGTACTGCTATGACGAGTGACAAGGAATACTTCTGTACTCTCTTCAATTCGTAATTTTCACTTTTCCACGACATTCAGCACTGTTTCCATGACTTCATGTGAGACTGGAAATCCTATGTCACTGCGGTCACGGGTGTTCGTCGTGGCTGATATTCACACTTGACAAAATTAATGCACTCTGCTATGAGGCTTCTGCATCTGCTCGATTAGACGCTTCCGTCAATGCTGCTGACAGACATTAGACACGCATGGCGAAGATGACCAGGAGGTTTCTCAGCCGTGCGATTTAGAGGTACTAAGACTAATTCAGGATGAGTCTTTAGTTGTATCATGTGCACATTTTAAATCCGATTTCAAAAGCACGAATATGATAATGATTTGTTGCCTGGGCCGGATGAGACAATAAAAACATCAACACAAAAATGTGTCTCAGGCGGCCGCGATTTAGAGGTAGCGAAGACATTGTGTTTTTAATCACGGAGAGTCTTTAGTTGTGGATGTCGTGTCGAAATGCGTAAAGAAAACGTGAATCTGACTCATAGCGTGTTTTTTGTTACACGCGTGTTACATTTCGTTTGCGGGTGGGACGCCTATCCTCGCTTAGATAATGCTTAGGAGACCCATCTAGTGGCAGTGTTAGCACAACTAGCTCCACGCGCTAAGGTCTTTGCTACCGAAAAGGCGGAAGCACAGAACCCTCTGTTGTATTTCTGTGTAGAACGTATATGTCTGAGATCTGTATGAATGTAGATAGAGTACGGTGACACGCAGAGATCACATGGATTGGTGGTCAGAGGGTGAACATGGACACATATTTCAGTTACATCTGAGTATAATGCATATTGAAAATTTAGTAGTACAAATTTTATGCGTAACATTTCAGAGGTGTATTTATCAAAGTTTGTCGGTCATAGCTGTACATTAAGTAGTTAAGCGTAAACGTATATAGACGTGACGCAGCTAATGATTTTTTGCCTGGGCCTGATGAGACCAATAAAAACATCAAACACAAAAATGTGTTTCTATGGGGCCCGCGATTAGAGGCACTAAGACAGTTTGTTAATTGAGGAGAGTCTTTAGTTGTTCCATGTGCAAATTTTAAACCAATTTCAAAATCAACGAATATTGATAATGATTTTTGCCTGGGTCTGACGAGACAATAAACATTACACAAAAAATGTATGTTTACATTAATCAGAAACGTACAGTTTTCGTGGTGGAACTGATGAAGATTCATCTTCAAAAAGTCTTCCAACATACCACCAACTCTGTATCAAAGTCCAGATTATTTAAATGACTTCGATGTCGGTACCGTGGAAAAATGAGTTGGGCGATCTGAAAAGTCAACGAACATAATTCCTCGAGGTCATCAAAAGTGTATTTCCTACGTGTATTGTCCTCGTTGTTAAACAGATCTTGCCAAATGGAGAGAAAGTGGAGCATGACTGGTTGGCGTGGCGTACGCAGTAGCAATGCTTTTTATTGCCTGCCATGTCGGTCTGTCTGTTAAGCACCAATGCTTTAAGTCGACCCAAAATTTGTTGTTCTGGCGGATATTCGAAATTGCAGGTGTGGAAGCATGCTATACGATAACTGCCAACACACGAAAATACTCAAGATCACATTAAATGTTATATTCAATGGCGGATCTTTACAAATCTAATTCAAAAGGAGGCTACAATTGATACACTTATCATGAACAGCTAATCACTGAAACTCAAAAGTGGAAAGAAATTTTACATAGAATTTTGGAAATTATTTTATTTTTGGGTGAAAGAGGCCTAGCTTTCAGGAGCGAAAGTATATATCTATGGTGAAGCGAAACAAATGGAAATTTTTGGCCATCTTAGAAACTCATAAGCCATTATGATCCGATACTTAGTGATCATTTGGAGAATGTTAGGATTTCACAACAGCAGCACAAACGTTTTCAAGTTCACTCTCTTTTCCCCAGATATACAGAACGAGTTTATAGAAATTTGTGCAAAACACTTGAGGGAAACTATATTAAATCACAACGCAAGAAAGCCAAGTATATTGCCATTATCGTTGATGCTACGCCTGATGCTAGTCACTTTGAACAGGTACGTTCATATTTGCGCTACCTCCAATAAATTTTACAATTCAAGAACGATTTGGCTTTCGTGTAGTGTAACAAAAAACTGGTCAGGAACATCGCTGATTTAATTTGCAATACTCTAGGTAAACATGAAATCCCATTAAAAGATTGTCGCGCACAAGGGTACGATAATGGCGCCAATATGAAAGGAGCTTACAACGGAGCACAACGTTACATTCTCGACAAAAACTCGAATGCTGATTACTCGCCTCGTGCGACCCATAGTCTCAATTTATGTGGTGTTGATGCTGCACAATGTTGTACGGCTGCAATTATTTTCTTCGGAGTCGTACAAAAATGTTTTACTATTTTCAGCAGCACTCCACAACGATGGTACATCCTCAAAACAAATATACCGAGCTCTCTTCATAGTCTTTCAGCCAAAGCCAAAATTTGACTACGCAAGCATACAGCGATGTTACCGGCATCCTCAAGTACATCAAAAAGTTCGAATGTATCTTGCTGTCCTCTTTTGGTTCAAAATACTGACTACCATTAATGAAAGAAACGTGGTCTTCCAAGCTTGAGACGCCACCATAGATGTTGAGCTCCGATATCTAGATGCCTTATTAGCTGATTTGAAGTTGATCAGGAACGAATGGGAAACAATTTTAAACGAATGCAAAACAGTTGTATTCAGTTGAACATCTCGCCAAAGTTTCCGGTCATTCGAAAGAGAAAACCGAAAAGACATTCTGAAGATAATTTAAATGAGATGATTACGGGGGATTCAGAGTCTGATTTTAAAAACAATACATTACTGGTGATCGTTGAATCGGTAATCACTGGCATTACTGAACAGTTTGCAGCTATGAGAAATTTTAGCGAGACGTGGCAATTTATGGCAATTTGAAGACATGGATGAAACTACGGTTCGGGCGAGGCAGCAAAATTTGTCGAAAAATTCAAATCGGACATTTCTAAAAGCTTAGAATACGAAATAATTCAATTGAAACACATTTACGAAGCAAATTTTGATAAAGGTCTATCACCAATGGAATTGCTAAATGCCATCTACATATGTTCAAAATCTGTATACGATTTTCCCCAACATTTTGTTGCTTTACGTATCTTTTGCACTATACCTGTCACTGTAGCTAGTGCAGATCGTGTTCATGTCAAGAGCGAGTTGTAGGACTTGCCATGCTTTGTGTTGAATCCGTTTTGGCAAGACATTTAAATTTTGATATTATTATAAAAAATGTTGCAGCGAAAAAAGCAAGAAAAGCCACACTTCCATATCCAAACCTTCTATATTGAATAATTAAATTTATAATCATCATTAAATTTATCAGAAATGCATTAAAATGTTACCAAAAAACTAGAAAAAATTATTTGAAATATTATGTGGCTGTTAAAAGAGAATTTTATTTCCACGGTGCAATAAAATAGTATAAATGGTAAATATTCTGTGTTAATTTTTTTTCAGCTCTTAGTCCAAAAATCATTTAGTTGATGTGGGAAAAATTGTATTTGAAGTAATCCATCAATAATGATTATGAATGAGACGTTATTAATTAAAATTAATCCAATGTATTAGTGGATTTTTTATAGGGGGCCCGTAAATTGTTTAGTCCCGGGCCCGGATTTTCTCTCTACGGCACTGAATATAATTCACAAATAAAATGAGATTGATGTACAAAGAAAATTTTGCTGATGCTTGCTTGAAAATGCTTGGTATGTATCTGTTTTAAGCTGCAGACATTGGTGCTTTATCGGTAACCGTATCGGTAACCTTATAACATCTGATTCGACCAATCTTATGAGAATCAATGCAATCGATTATTGGTGCCGCTAAGGTCGTAACCGTATCGTAGCCAACCAATTTGGTTTTGGTTTACCGTCGTAAAGATAAACAGCTGATTACGTTAGGGATACGGATACAGCGATACGACATACGGCACCAATGACTCCGGCTTTAGTGTTGCAGAGATAGATACCCAAGGTTGCATTTTGACGTTGTGAAGAAAATACTTCAGGGATGATTTAATTCCGCATCATCTATGAAATCTTTCAATCATTCCATTTGATTCTGGATGATATGTAGAAGTATGTATTTTGTGTGAACCTAATAATTTTGTTAATTCCGTGAATAATTTGAAGTAAATTGTGAACATTGGTCAACTGTGGAAAGTGTAAGTGGAATGCCAAAACGAAGAATATAATTTTGTACAAATGTAGTTGCAACAGTGTTTGCTGAAATATCTTTAAGGGGATATGCTTCAGCCCAACACGTATGTCTATTAATATTAGTTAAAATATATTGATTCTCTTTTGAAATAGGTAATGGTCCAACAAGATCCATATGAATATGTTTAAAATGACCAGAAGGTATATCAATTTTCTTAACTGGAGTTTTGTATACTTTGAAATTTTAGATTTTGGCACGTTGTTCAATTATTAATTTCTTTTCATATACTTGGCCAAAAATATTTCTATTGAATGAGACGTCTAGTTGTTCGCATAGAATTTGGAACAAATGGTGTAAATGGTTGTTGAGAAGCATCACACCAAATATCTAGATTAAGAACTGGTATGTTAATTTCTTTTAAATTACTATTAAAATTTTTGTCAGATAATATATCAGAAAGATTTTACCTTTTTGTTGTTCTCATATAAAATTTGAAAATTAATATATTTAGTTGAAATGTCATAACTATCAGGAATTCTAGATAGTGTGTCAGCAACAATATTTTCTCTTGCCGAAGCGAACTGAATATCACTAGTGAATTGAGCTATACATTCAAGATGTCGAATCTGACGAGGTGATCTATCTGTTTTTGAATTTAGAATATGATCAGTATAAACAGTAAAAATTCTACTTCCTAAAAAATTGTTTAAATGTTTTATAGAATTGTATATCGCTAAAAGTTCTCTATCAAATGTTGAGTAATTCATTTCAGTTAGTGTTAATTTACATGAAAAGTAAGCAAATAGTTCTAAATTGTTGCAAAATTGCTCCAATTGCTATGGTTGATGCATCTACTGCAAGCGAAAGTTGGCCATGTTAATCAAAATGTGTAAGTAACGTTTGTCGAGTAAAAAGTTTTTGTTTAACATTTTAAAAAGCTGTTGAAGTCTAATTTAATTGTTTTAGTTTCTTTTTAATTGTAAATGTTAACATTTCGTGTAGAGGACAAAGTTATATTGCTAACATTTTAAAATATTGTAACGAATTTACTGGCAAACCCTCTTATTTGCAATCTTCTGCTAACGTTCGTATCGCTAAACTGTTGAATAAATAATATTGAATAATGGAAAATGGAAATGGCCTTTATTAAAGTACTTCACAATAACACTTATACTTTGCAACTAGTTTGCTTAATAACCAAACTGGCTGATAGCTTAAATGAAACTCTACTATTGCCCGACAGATTGCGTGCTTAATCAAAAACTGATTGTAGCGCCTCCACCGGTGTC
>JARSSU010016122.1:0-20734 GCA_029619165.1 Eurosta solidaginis
CCATTCCAAATAAAAGCATCGATTCCAGGTCGACCACTATCATAAAAGTGTACGTGGCTGTATTCGTCTGTTTTTCCACAAAGGCAGTACACCTCGAGGCATGCTCGGACCTTACCACCGAAGCCTTTCGAGCAGCATTCGCCCCTTTTCCACAACCGGAGTAGACTTCCCAGGTCCATTCCAAATAAAAGCATCGATTCTGAGGTCGACCACTATCATAAAAGGGTACGTGGCTGTATTCGTCTGTTTTTCCACAAAGGCAGTACACTCGAGGCATGCTCGGACCTTACCACCGAAGCCATTCGAGCAGCATTCGCCCGAATCGTTGGCAGACAGATGAGCGACAATGGTAAAACGTTCATTGGCGCTCAGCGCGCACTCGAACACGACTTCGTTAAATTTCTTAACGAATGCTCTGCGGACATTGTCCAGAAATATGCCCCCAGGGAATAAACTGGCAGTATATTCCACCCAATGCCCCTCATATAGACGGCTTGTGGGAATCCGCAGTAAAAAGTTTTAAAACCCAGTTCAAAAAGACCGCTGCATCCCTCAATTTTACATTCGAAGAATTCACGACGCTGTTGTGCGTATTGAAGCAGTTCTCAATTCGAGGCCTCTAACCTCACTATCCCAGGATCCAGCTGACTTCACAGCGCTCACTCCGGGTCAGTTCCTTCGAGGTGCACCGCTATTAGCCATTCCTGAGCCAAACGCGGAAGACCTCTCCTGGATAAATCGATGGGAAAAACTCAAAGCGCTTCATCACCAATTCAGTCGATGCTGGAAAGAGGATTATCTGAAGGACCTTCAGAAGCGCTATAAATGGCAAACGCCACAGCGAAATCCTCGACCAGGCGACCTCGTCGTAATTAAAGAAGATTCGCTCCCACCCACCGAGTGGCGTCTGGGACGAATCGAGAACGTTCGCCCCAGCCCTGACAATCATATTCGGGTTGTAGAGGTTCGCAACCAAAATGGGCTTGTCATGCGCCCCTTAGTTATACTGTGCTTCCTTCCAATGAAGCACTCTTCGAGCACAGCGCTCTAACTTATATACATTTTCCTTGTATAATTAACTTTCAGTATTAACTTTCCGTTTATCATCCGCTGTTTCCAACTACTTCTCGTTCCTCTGTCTGCTCTTATACTTCCAGGACGAGACCCATCTGGCTCCCACGGCAGAGATCGACAGCTGCGTTCAGTGTCGGCTCTGCCACTGCTACCACGCGCAGCGGATCGAACAAGAGAAGAAACCAGCGGCAATCCCTAAGCCCGAACGAACGGCCAAGCGCATGATCACGCGCACCCAACCAAGTCCGCAAACGGCGCAACAAGGCCAGTGGCGCCTTAGATACCCCGCGCCTTTCAAAAGCTACAGAAGGTGCTTACTAGCACCTCCCTGCAGGGCGAGCAGGATGTTTAAGCCGCCCCATCCCATTAGACGGCGGCAATTACTATGCGCAGCCGTGCGCGGCGAATGGAATGGCGAACGAACACCCACCACTTCCATCGCACAGGAACAAGATTGCATTCGCTAGTCTTGCACTATCAACCGGCAACCGCGGACGCGATTCTATTGTAACGTGTCATAATCTTATATATCTACATATACAACACATATTTTTATATGAATGTACATAGTTTATCTTTAAAGTTTAAAGTTAATTTCAATAATTATTAAATTAAAACAATTATAACTTTTAAAGAAAAATCATAACTCTCTTAATTTCGGATTTGAGTGTAGTGAAGAGAGACCAAGTGAGTAATCGAACTTTGTTCAACCACCATGTGCTTTTCACATTCTAAACACCCAAGTCGCTCCAAAAAATGAAAAGTGTTGTTTCTTTTCAAACTCCTTTCTTAATAATGAACAAAACTTTAAAAGAAATTTAATAATTTTGCTGTAAATTTTGGGTAAATTACAAATAAAAACACAATTTTGTAACAATGTTGAGTACTTGAACTTTGTAATTATTTTGCAGATGCCACAATAAGCGCAAATCCTGCTTGCTGTGCTGCCCGTATGCTAAACACCCGCAAGTAAAGAACGAGGTGCTGTTTTGATGCACTTTCTTGCTGCTGGTCAGAAGGTTGTTCGGCGCTCTTTTCAAAACATTTGGCTCAGCTGTTTGAGCTCCCAGATCTCGTTTACGGAGTATTAGTCAACTTCCGGAAGTTCCGGCTGTGTGTAACTGCCAATAGCTTGAAACCTAGCGTGTCCCCAAGCTGGGCATAGCTAAAGGCAGTGCGTGCCAGTTTCTTTGCAGCTCTCCTCGACGCAACTCATACCAATGCAGTAAAAAGGGATATCCGTTCTTTCTTCATGCAGGCCAGTGGTCAGTGATTGTAGCAATGATCCTAAAGATTCGTTTTCTTATATGATGCAACTCGACCACCTATGCTGCATCCATCGGTGCCTGTTGCGTAGTTAGCTGCAGCCTAAATCGACCTCTTTCAGCTGCTGACGATGTTAGACGAAGTGATGGGGGACTTAAGCATCATGAGCGCAGCAGGAGTAAGTGTTATTATGCAACTCTATTCGAAAGAAGTTTTTTTCGGATAAAAAAAAATTGTTTGCTTTGAAAACTTTTGAAACGCATTTTTCTTCTAATATACATTGTTACAGGATAACACCCCAGTGCTTCTGCTTGGAAGATACAAGCCGAGAAGCTTTCAGCTCCTAAACCGTAGTCCATATATCCATCTTAGGGTTTATCTATGACGCGTTATGCACACCATCATTTTCCCTTAGTGTCAAATGTGACTAACAGGTTGTTTATTACGGCCACATTCTCTAGCAAAGCCCCTGGCTAAAGCTTTATCATTCGACATGTCTCAAAATTGTTGAATTTGTGCGTTTTTGAAAAAGGGGATTTAATTTTCCCCTTCTCCACTTCTTCTTAGAAACAACCATGAGTGCGGAGTGTCACATTTTTAAAAAAGATACATGCGAAACCTCGTGTAATTGAATCATGGTATAAGCATATAAATACATAACTAGATATATACATATGTATGTATATACAAAAACATAATTGAGCTCAATCAATACATCGGTTAACTCTCTCGATTAATTTGAATTACTTTTATGAGTGTTACAAAAAAAAAGGGAATTAAGCATTGTTTTGATTTGAAATTAACGAATACGAGCATCTACAGTAAACTTCATTAATTTTTTTAGTAGATGTAATTCAAACCCTGAATAGCACTTCAAACTGCAACTCGCATACACCCATGCACACCTCGCACGTTTTTTTGTAAAGATATATAGCGCAACATTTTACATTTGGGGGAAGCGCAATTATAGTTTTGTCATTTTAGATAGTTTAATTCTGCGGCTAATTTCTGGGGCACTGGAAGAGTTACACCAATTTGAAAGGTTCTAGGATAAACTTCAATTTTTAGTTATCTTCTGATTATTTTCGGCCTTAGATTTATAAATGTCGACAAGCTTCACCCAAGAGTTCTTGAGAATGACCTCAGATTGAGGTCGAAATATCGACTAAATAAAATTTAATATATATACATATATATAAAATATATCCTGGTTTTAATCTGAATATATATGTATATGGCCTCGAGCTCATTAAATATTTAAAATTTACTTAAATTTTTAGGTTAATATATTGTTAAAAAATACATTGAT
The DNA here is from genome assembly GCA_029619165.1 of Eurosta solidaginis. Classification (NCBI taxonomy): domain Eukaryota; kingdom Metazoa; phylum Arthropoda; class Insecta; order Diptera; family Tephritidae; genus Eurosta; species Eurosta solidaginis. The sequence continues at coordinate 3,650 of JARSSU010016122.1, forward strand.
ATTAATTTGGAGAACTCGCTTTTTTTTTATTTTGCGCTTTTCATTTAAAACTTGTTGCTTTACTATAAAAAAAATATTCAGCCAAACACAACTTTCAAGATAAATTCAAACGGAGCATTTCTGATATGAATCGTAGTATAAAAAATCGAAAAAAATAAACTTTTTATGGTGGAATACAGATTTATTTCGTCTTACTCGTTCACTTTAAATTCAAAAATCAAATCATTTTCAGTGACCAAAATTTATAAAATAAAGATGCAAATACATATATTTCCGCTATTTTGATCTCATTGAGTTTTAAATCGACTGAACATAATGTCGTCAGTCAGTTATTGAAATATATCATAATATCCCGAAAAATCAAAAACTTGCATTAAATACATCATTTTACAATAAAACGAGTGATATATACATAGGTAAACTTTTGCTCAGGTTAATACATAGAATATCATTCTTCAAAAAATCGTATGAATGGTGAGAGTTTCTTAAGGTAAGTGGAGAAAGAGAGATATATGTATGGGCAAAAGAGAAAGTGGCAAAAAGGAAAGAGGAACGAGTAGCCGGAGAGGGAGACAAGGATTAGATGGGAGAGGAAGACACAGCAATAGAAACTTTTTAGTCCTTTAAAATAGAAAGGTGTTGGCAGGGCAACATCTGCCCAGTCGGCTAGAAATTTGTAGATTTCCTTTCGATTTATTGCAAACGATTACAAATTCTTACATATACTATAAATAGAAGATCTTAGACATATAATATTCAAATTTAGAATTGAAAGCACAGGTAACAGATTTGCATTGCAGTCAACATTTTGCTAAAACTTATATTTAATAGTTCATTAAATTTTAAAGTCTATATTGGTTCTACAAGTATACGACATGGGCGTCCTTAGCAAAAAAGCAGTAAAGGCTAAAAAGTGAAATCTGAGAAAACTGAAAATTGAGTTTTGAACTGTTTCAACGAAATTAATAACTTTATTGCTGTAGACAAAAAATGAATACATACAGCACTTTTGAAGAACTTATTTCTCAAAAAGTCCAATTTAAATTGCTGCCTTTTTTAGTTTTCTTGATATAATATCGGCGTCATCTTGCCAGGCGAGTGAATGTGCATTTTTCTCGATTTTGAGTAAAAGGGCTCACTGAGTTAACAATTGAATGCTCTACGTCAGAGCCGGCCACACAAATACTAAAACAATTGCATAAGTGTGTGTAAAAATTGAGTGACAACTCCCCACAGTGTGCTAAAAGAAAATGTGGACTGTGAATTTCGAAATTAAAAAGGACTCTGGTTATTTGATTTCAAGCTACTCCTAACAATATTTAGTTATATTCATATAACTACGAACGCGGAGGTAGAGCTAGTCAGATAAAACTTTTTTATAAAAGAAGGTATGGTGTTTTTTCAATGCAAAATTTACTTTAAAAAATCACTTTTTCATGAAGAAAGAACTATAAAACAAAGTAAATGTAAAGATAGAAATATATATTTTCAAAACATAAAGTTAGTCAATATAAAAAAATGTATAAAAATAATAAAACTGTGTAGAACGTATAAAAAGTTACTTATATTAAATTGTCAATATTTATTAATAATTATTAAAAATTAATTAATATTTAAATTGTCAATGTTAATATGTATGTTCAAAGGAACTTAATAATACTAACTAAAAATTAATTAAAAGTCACTTTAACATTGCAGCATATTGTTTTTATTATGTGCCCAAAAGTAGCATGGACTTTTCCTTTTGCATTCACTGTTGATTTTAGTGAGTGACAAGCGAAAGCAAACGATCGTGATCGCACATCGTTAGTGTCTGTGTGAAAATACGAACTCAAATTGCACAATGTGCAACTTTTGGCCGGCTCTGCTCTACGTAATATGCAAATATCGAGTACTAAGCTCAAGAGCTCACTCTTTTTACAGTCTATACAAAAACAATGTGAAACAAGTAAGGACGGGACTGTCCTCGGCTGTGCCGAAGGCTTCATACCTTCGTTCGTAATCTCCAAATAATCGGATGTATAAGATAAGAAATAAATAGTGAACAGATGTACATACCTAAACGATTTTTAAGATAAATATAAAATAAAAAATGGAAAAAAAACCCCTTATCTGAACGATCGGTTCTATGGGATATCTAGATCGAAATGATTTTTACAGGAAATCTTCTATGATATATTAGAATATATATCACCAAGTTTCAAGTTTTTATATTGGAAACTAAGCGAGAAATGACCAAAAATTTTTCTGTCTGAACGATCGGTTGTATGGGATAGGTATATACTATATACATATAGCTCCGATCAAAGTAACTTTTTTCAGGAAATCTTCTATGATATATTAAAATATAAATCACTGAGTTTCCCGTTTATACTTTCCAAATTAAGGGAGAAATGGCCAAAAATCTTTCTATCTGAACGATCGGTTGTATGGGATATAACTATATATAGCTCCGATCAAAGTGATTTTTTCAGGATATCTTCTATGATATATTAGAATATATATCACCGAGTTTCACGTTTATACTTTCTAAATTACGGCATTATGACCAAAATCGTCTTATCTGAACGATCGGTTGTATGGGAGATATATGTTATAGTGGTCCGATCCTACCGGATCCGACAAATGTCTAATATAATGCAAAAATACATCCTTGTGCCAAATTTCATTGAGATATCTCAAAATTTGATGGACTAGTTTGCGTTCAAACAGACAGACTGACGGACAGACAGACGGACATAGCTATATCAACTCAGTTCGTCGCCCTGATCAATTCGGTATACATAATGGCGAGTCTATCTTCTATAATTTTCAATGTTACAAACATCGGACCAAAGTTAATATACCATTTCATGTTCATGAAAGGTATAAAAATGTATTTATTTTTCGGAAACAATAGACTTTAAAACTTGATTTTCAGCGGCGATATGAAATTGACTTTAAAGTGAAATTTAAAACCTTGGCTAGCCTTTAAATGTGAGTTTTTAATGATTATTTATTTAGTTTATGACTAAATAAAAAGCTCAGAATTTAATAGGGTTTGCTGCCTTGTTGCTAAGGATGGCTAAATACAATATAAAATGTTACTCAAAATACCCAATACACTTGTATTATGCTACGAGTTTTGTTTTTGTACATACGTATGTATATAAGTGTTTTATAAAAGTATATTTATTACTTAACCATCTGTAATATTATCCTTATAAGACATGTAAATTCTCACAGCTTTTAGATTTGGAAATATCGCTGAGGCAAATTTTTTGTAGAATTTCCTTAGCCATATGAAGAGATAGGTGTGTTCGAGAGGTTTTCAGCTTCGATGAGATAGCTTTCTTCCCACGTATTTCCTTTAAACGCATCTATAGAATAAATAGGAGGGATATGTATGTATGTAAGTTGATAGGTAATACAAACACTTATCGCACGTTTTATTGTTAACAGATGCAACAAATAGTTTTAGGCTGGATTTTTCAGTGCGAGTTTAAACTTAAGTTAAAGTTTACTAGACTTTAACCTTGCCACTTTGTTCGATAACAACAAATTTTGCTGCTCATCTCAGCTTAAGCGGCCGAAGTGGCAGGGTTAAACTCTAGTCTACTTTAACTGGAGTTTAAACTTGCACTGAAAAACCGGGTCTTAAAGGGACAAAAATAACCCCGATAAATGAGCCGTTTATTTTGAAAGTGGCATAAGTCATTTCCAACTCATGGTCTTAAATGCATTGTTATTTTTGAACGAATGCATATATAGATGGTTCTACAATTACAAAATAATAATAAGAATTGCATCTTTTGGATATTGGACTCTAAAAAACTGGAGGCGAGGAGAGATATAAACAAATTACCACTGAACCTAAACAACATGAAATGACTTATGCCACTTTCAAAATAAACGGCTCAAATGTCTTCGAATCTTCTTTTAATAATAGCGGTGTTTTTTTTTACACGACGTTTGCGCGTAAATAAAACGCTTATCCGCGCTTATAATCAGCCGTCGACCAAAGCAGCCGTCGTTACTATAATTATTCGCTGTACCAACCTACTTTAATTGTAATCCACTTTAAACCATAACTTTAATTGTACTTATTTTGAATACTCAACTTTGAATTGAATAATAAACGTTATTAATTGCATAACTTTACATTTGGGGGCTCAACCTGCCGAACCTAATACAAATTGAATCAAACTTATGTAAGTTGCAGCCGAATTGAAGAACAATAGGCAAGCAGTGCAATAAAGTGAAGTGGCAAAACAGTACTTCTACAGTTGCAGTTCAGTCGCAAAAGGGTCGTTGATCGGTCAAAAAAAATTCCGTTCAACGCATATGACTCGTGCTAGTCGCCAAAGCGCAGGCGATTCAAAAAACACCACCAAAGTCAAAAAGCAGACAAAGCAGGTAGAGGAAGTGAGACGGCGTTACAACACACGCTCAACAAAGCAGGCAACGAGGTGGAGAGAATACGCTCAGACAGCTTCCAAGAAAGTCATGGCCGAAGCAGAGCAGCAGAAAGCAGTAAAGAAGCAGCGGCAATGGCAGAACAAAACAAAACAGTGGAATGTAAGAATAATGAATTGCTACAACAGCTGGTGCAATTGCTTACATTGAAAATCCAAGCAGACGAAACAAAGCAGGCCGAAACCAAATTACGGCAGAAAGTTTTGGCAAAATTATACCCGAATTTGATGGAGGAAATATGCCAGTGAAACACTGGTTTACTAACTTTGAATTAAACGCAGCTGCATACGGTTTGAACAATGTACAGAAGTACGTGCAAGCAAGGGCGAAAATGACGAAAACTGCGAAACTTTTTCTTGAATCGGTAGCTGTTTACGAATATGGTGCAATGCGCACAATGTTGGAAGACGAATTTGACAAGTCAAAAATGTGTAGTGCTGATGTTCACGCAGAGCTACGAGAACGGAAAAAACAAAAGAATGAGAGTTTCCACGAATATGTGCTGCAGATGAAGAAATTGGCTACACGTAGTAATATAGACACGCAGTCGGTGATTCGTTATATAGTTGGTGGACTGCAATTAAAAGACGAATTTAAATACAACCTTTGGAGCTGTAAGTCATATAAGGAATTGCAAGATCAATACGAAGTTTACGAGAAAATAGTTTTGCGGGAAAAAAGCAACAAAGAGCATAAAGGGCAAGTACACGTAACGAGAAGCGTTCGCACATTTCAAGCGAAAAGAAAACACATTGCTTTAACTGTGGCGCTACGGATCATATGCGGAAAAATTGCCAAGCAGAAACAAAGTGTTTTCGTTGCAATAAAAGTGGGCATATGTCGAAAGACTGTCCAACTGTAGCTGCTGCTGTAAACCTGGTTCATAATTCGAAACGCTGTAAAAACATAAAGATTAACAACGTCGAAGTAAGCGGGTTAGTAGACACGGCGCAGATATAACTATTATGAAAAAAAGTACATTCGAAAAAGTTGGTGGAGGTGTGCTGCAAACATATATGCAACAGCTTCGCGGCCTCGGTACTAAATCTACAAAACCAATTGGGTGTTTCGTTGCTGAAGTAGGTGTTGACGACTTACTGACGCAGCAAAAATTCATTGTAGTATCTGACAAAGACGTTATGTATGATGCGCTACTGGGTTACGATTTTATTTCGAAGTTCAACTTGGCGGCGACGGCAGATGGATATAAGTTTTCTCCACTAAACGTGGGGGAAACTTATGAGGATCTTAATCAGATAAGTATTTATAATGTAACCGACACAATTCTCATGTTGATGTTCCTCCGCAGTACGAAGCCGAAATTCGCTCCTTGATTGCCAACTACAAGCCAATCGATTATGTTGAGGAATGTCCAGTTGTATTGAAGATCATTCCGGATGGTAACGTTGCCCCGTTCAGGCACGCTCCAAGTCGCATACCATTCCACGAAGTTGAAGCAGTCAACAAGCAAATTGATGAGTGGCTTAGAGCTGGAATCATAAGACAGTCTACGTCCAACTTCGCCAGCCGCATGGTTATCGTGAAGAAAAAGGACGGTACGTGCCGCATTTGTGTGGATTTTCGAAAACTTAACTCGGCTGTACTAAAAGATTGTTTTCCGGTCCCTATAATTGAGGACGTACTCGAAAAGTTGCAGAAGTCGAAATTTTTACGGTTTTGGATTTGGAAAATGGGTTTTTCCACGTCCCCATTGAAGAGAGTAGCAAAAAATACACCGCTTTCACAACAACAAGGGGGCTTTACGAATTTAATAGGGCTCCGTTTGGCTTCTGCAACTCTCCCGCCGTTTTTATACGTTTCGTTAACTACGTCTTCCAGAATCTAATAAATAATAACGTATTAGACTTATATATGGACGATATTATCATTCACGCAGAAACAGCTGATGATTGTCTTCGTAAGACAAAGCTGGTTTTTGCAACGGCAGCAGAACACGGTTGAAAATCAAATGGCCAAAATGCCATTTTATGCAGGCATCTGTAAGTTTCCTGGGTCACTTGGTTAAAGATGGATGCGTGTGGCCAGGCAAAGAGAAAACGGATGCGGTTAATAAGTTTGCAATCCCAAAAAATGTAAGGCCGTGCAGTCGTTTTTAGGCCTAACGGGATTTTTTCGAAAGTTCATTAAAGGATACTCACACATCGCCAGACCATTAACAAATCTACTACGTAAAGACTCTGTGTTTGCTATCGGTCCAGCTGAAGTCGAAGCTGTACAAACGCTGAAAAATTGTTTGACTAAAGAGCCAGTACTAAGGTTGTACAACAGAAATGCAAAGACTGAGGTACATACAGATGCGTCGAAGGATGGTTTCGGTGCAACACTATTGCAATGGTATAGCGGCCAGCTATACCCAGTGTACTTCTGGAGCAAAAAGTCGACGGGGGCAGAAGCGCGACAGCACAGTTATGTTTTGGAAGCGAAGGCGGTATACCTCGCTTTTAAAAAGTTTCGTCACTACCTGTTGGGTATTCATTTTAAGCTAGTGACTGATTGCGCGGCGTTCAAACAAACGTTAAGTAAAAAGGATGTACCCCGAGAAGTTGCCTCGTGGGTGGTTTATTTGCAAGACTTCGACTTTAGTGTAGAACACCGAGCAGGCGAAAGGTTAAAGCACGTTGATTGCCTCAGTCGATACCCACAGCAGGTTATGATAGTAGCGTCGGAGTTGGCGGCTCGTATTAAAAAAGCACAGCAAGAGGATACAATGACTAAAGCAATCGCAGATCTACTGGATAGCCGACCATACGGAGCTTTTAAAATAAAAAGGTGGCTGTTATATAAAAATATTGAGGGTAACGATCTTTGGTGGTTCCAAAGCAGATGGAAAAAGAAATTATTGTCGATGCTCATAATGTTGGTCACTTTGCGGTGCAGAAAAACTATGCATGCTATACAACAAAATTATTGGATACCACACCTGGAACAAAAAGTTACGCAGGTAATCAACAATTGTGTGAAATGTATCATTTATAATAAGAAGTTGGGTAAAAAAGAGGGTTATCTGCACGTAATTGATAAAGGTGACCAACCATTGCATACGTTGCATATTGACCATCTGGGACCAATGGACGCTACCTCAAAGCAGTATAAATATATCTTGGCAATCGTCGACGCGTTTACCAAATTTGTGTGGCTGTACCCCACAAAGAGCACAGGTTGCGAAGAAGCGGTTCAGAAGCTGGAGTCATGGTCTGCGGTTTTTGGAAACCCCGCACGCATAGTTACCGATAGAGGTGCCGCGTTCACGGCACATATGTTTTCCGAGCACGTAAAGGAGAGGGGTATTGATCACATCTGGAGCACTACCGGGGTCCCACGTGGAAACGGACAGATCGAAAGAGTGAATCGAACGGTTATGTCGATTATTGCAAAGCTCTCGGCAGAAGAACCTGCAAAATGGTTCAAGTTAGTTCCAAAAGTACAGCAAGCTATTAATTCACATACTCATGCGTCTACAAAGCGGCCGCCGTTTGAACTTATGTTTGGTGTCAAAATGAACCACACATGCAGTGATCAGATACAACTTTTACTCGAGCAGGAGCTATATGATGCATACGACGAAGGGCGGCACAATTTGCGGCAAGAGGCGAGGCACGAAATCGAGCGCGCTCAGAATCAATACAAAAAGCAGTTTGATAGCAAACGAAAGAAGGAATACGGGTACAAGATCGGCGATTTAGTAGCAATACGACGCACGCAGTTTGTAGCCGGACGAAAGCTGGCTAGCGAATATCTCGGCCCGTACGAAATCACACAAGTTAAACGAAATGGCCGGTTCAACGTTAGAAAGGCGGCAGATGTAGAGGGGCCCTGTAATACGTCCACGAGTTGCGATAATATGAAACTTTGGAAGTATACAGTCAACAACGAAGAGCTTTTGTCATCTGAGGCAGATGACTAATCAGGGTGGCCGAATGTAAGTCGGGCGAGGAGGCACTGTGACAGCACGCATATACCAACACATATGGCGGCGCAAACGTAAAACACTCAAGACGAATAACGAGCGCACAGCCTGAGTAAATTAGCTCGGAGAAAATCTAATAGCGAGCGGACAGTCAGTCGTAATCAGCCGTCGACCAAAGCAGCCGTCGTTACTATAATTATTCGCTGTACCAACCTACTTTAATTGTAATCCACTTTAAACCATAACTTTAATTGTACTTATTTTTGAATACTCAACTTTGAATTGAATAATAAACGTTATTAATTGCATAACTTTACATGTATGTAGTATATTTACTTAAATAAATAAGTATGCGTTCTGGATTTCTGTTTTACCGTTTCTGCTGCAAAAAACGACAAATCGAACTTTTTGGAAATACTTTTTTTTGGAAATTTTGATTAGCAACATTCACGTCGAATACCCATCAAATCGTTTTGTATTGGTATTGATCAAACAAACATACCCCGAATAACTGTTAACAGCACGAACGCATGCAATCCAAATGGTGCCGACTGTGAAAGTGTAATAAACACAAGCACAGCTACATACAATCACACTCATAAGGACTCGAAAACTAGATTTAACTTCAAATTTAACTTTTAGTTTTCTATCACAAAATGGAGTGATTTCACCATTAGATAAGTATAGCAAAATAAATTTGTATTACAATTGATGCCACTTAATGGAGGAGCTAATCGAAATATTTCATTTACAAAATATGAATGACGCAACTTTTACGTATTTATATAGAAAGGATTTGAACAAATATAGCTTAAAATAAAAGTTCTGCTGCTGCAATATATATTATGCAGTCAGTATGTTACATATCGTCACCGCTGGCAAGAAATAGGAATGTAAATTTGTTTTAGATTTTGGTGTATTAGGTACTACACACATACAAGAAAATCCCACTATTTCACCGACATAATAAAGAATGTTGGTGTATAATTTTAGCACTAGGCACTTTATTCAAATATTTATCTGTGTTTAGAATTCACTCAAATTACACATTTTTTAAAAATGTAAACAAAGTTATAAAAAGAATTTAATTATTATTGAAAACAAAATTAAATGGAAGATATGCGCGACGGCGGGCAGGTGATAAAATAAAAACTGAAGCGAGCGGGTGCTGGCACGATGCGTAACGGCGGGCAGTTTTAACTAAACTAAAAAAATGAGAGTGAGAGCGGTGGTGGTTGGCAAGCCACAGCTGAGCTGCACTGCCTGCGCTTGGCCGCCTGGCCGGGTGTTGACAGACGGAGGGGGCGGACTTAGTCCGAAAATTGGATCATGTCTTCAACATGCGCCCGACGCGTTGATGGGTTCAGGGCGGCATCAACCCTATCTAAGGCTGCTCGTGCTCGGCCTACTAATTTGCGAAGTTTGTCGTCGCGCTGTCTAGCCGACCGGCTTTGAATTGCCCGTTGGCGATGTTGGGCTGTTGTTGCGCGCTGTGGGCCGCTGTCAGTGCGACGCTGGTTGGTGGCGTGCGTCGAGCTCGGTGTAGGAGCGTGTGATGGCCGAGGGAGCATTTGCGGCAGCTGGATTGTGAGTCACATGCCCCGGTGCTGTGCGACACTGCCAGACAGTTGGTGCAGTACCGGTGGTTCCTCGCGCACTCGTATCGCTCCTCCGGCTTCATCGCGAGTAACGCCCGGCACTGCCTTAGCGCGTGTCGCTGGCCACATAGCCGACATTTGGCATCTCCGTACATCTGCGGGCCCTGTAAGACAAGAAAGAAAAAATACGTATTTTTCAGAAAAATGGGTTAGAAAAATACGTTGGTGAGGGTAGCTTGGATCTCTTTCCAGATTGCTAGGGGCATGAAGCAGAGGGTACCAGAGGTAGGATTGGCACTACTAGGCAGTTGGTAGCACGCACAGTTTGGCAATATTACGGGTTATTATCCATTTTGGGTTTTGAGTTTCCACATCTCGAACATTGTTATCCGATCCAGGGTGTAAAGTGATTACCCGTCCAAACGCCATTCGTTCGGGGGTAGTAACTCGTCATTTACCACGACTAAATCTCCGACTTGAATATTGCGTTGAGGGCATTTCCATTTATACCGCTTATGCAGCTCCTTGAGATACTCGCTCTTCCATCGTGTGCTGAATTGGTGGTGAAGCACTTTCAGTTTCTGCCATTTGTTGACCAAGGTGAGATGCTCTGCAGTTGCTCCGGTAACGACAAGAGCGGCGCGCCACGTAGGAAATGCCCTGGGGTTAGGACTAGGGGATCCATTGGATCTTCGGACATAGGGGAGAGCGGTCGGGAGTTGAGGACCGCCCCTATGCGTACTAAGAGGGTAGTAAGCTCTTCGAAGGAGAACTTCTGGTTTCCTGCTACTTTCGTAAAGTGTATCTGAAGCTTTTCACGGCGGCTTCCCATAGACCACCCATGTGGGGAGCGTATGGTGGGATGAATTTCCATGACAATCCGTGAGTTGCATACTTTTCGGCGACGTCTGTAGCGACTTCCTTGAGGAATGTGGTGAATTCCCTTTGTAATCCGCGTTGTGCGCTGACGAACGTCTTTCCGTTGTCAGAATATATCTGGTGGGGTAGGCCACGGCGGCCAGGGAATCGGGCAAAGGCTGCGTTGAAGGCATTCGTGGTGAGATCAGAGCACACTTCTAAATGAACAGCCTTTGTGGAAAAACAGACGAACACAAAACGTAAGCTTTGGCATACGAAGCTCGGCGAAGGGAGAGAAGTTTTTACCATAAATGGTCCAGCAAAGTCGACTCCTGTTGTATGAAAGGGTAGAGAATATGTTGATCTCTCGGGTGGCAAGGCTGCCATTATCTGCGTTTTCATCTGCTGTTTATAGATGGTGCAGGTTTTGCAGTGGAAGACGAGCTTTTTGACCTTTTGCTTCAAACGTGGAATGTAGTACTGTTGCTGCACCATCGATCATCAGCTGTTTGTCGGCGTGCAGCAGGTTCGAATGGAGGAAGTCTAACAGAAGAGAACAAAATCGAGAGTTTTCGGGTATGATAATTGGGTGCCGCTCATTAAAGCTATAGGTGGCATATGCTAATCTTCCAGAAACTCGCATGATTCCTGAGTCATCTAGCATGGGGTTTAATGTCAGAAGGGTGTTCTTTTTGGGTAAGGGTCCTGACGTTTGAAGCAGCTCTATCGTGTCTCCGTAATGATTCCGTTGAGTTTGAATGATGATTTTGATTTGACATCATTCACTTCGGCGTGGGTGAGGTTGAGCGCGGCTGGAACTTCAGTTTCCTTGCTTTCTTGATAAACCGCAACATATACGCCACGACTCTAAGCGCTCGAGAAAACGACGAAAACCGGTCGAGTATGTCCATATTTTCTTCCTGCAGGGTGTGGAATACGTCCACATGTCGTTGTTCGGGTGGAGTTGGGTGGTGAGGTGTATCCTTTGGCCACGAAGTTGATGGATTGATTAGCCAATTAGGTCCTTCCCACCATAGCTGACATGGACTAAATCCTGAGGCTTGCAGCCTCGAGTGCCCAAATCCGCTGGGTTATCCTTACTGGAAACGTGCCTCCAAGTGGCGTTGTCGACGTTCTTAAGAATTTCAGAGGTTCTGTTAGCGACATACGTTTTCCAGGTATGGGGTGGTTTTTCTAACCAGGCCAGTACGATGGCCGAATCGCACCAGAGAATGAGTTCGTGTGGGGGTAGATTCAGCTCACTTCGCAGCTGTTTCACTAACTTGGAGAGTAAAACTGCTCCACAGAGCTCCAACCGTGGAAGACTCACGGTTTGGAGGGGTGCTACTTTGCTTTTAGCAGCTAGCAAATGGGATGAAAAACTATTTTCATGGGTTTGTACTCGTAAATATATACAGACACAAAATGCTTTTTCTGAGCATCTGAGAATCCATGCAGCTGGATTAGTTTATCGGGGGAATACTGTACCCACCTAGGGATTTTAATGTCTCTGATGTGAGGTAAATTTTCATAAATTGAGGTCCATTTTGGAGAGCTCCGGGCTTCACGTCTTCGTCCCAATCCGTACCTTCCATCCAGAGTTGTTGCAGCAACATTTTGGCAAGAATCATTATTGCGAAAGCCATCCTGCGGGGTCAAACAGTTTTGCAACTGCTGATAAAATCTGCCTTTTGTAGTCGTGTTTTCTGCTGATAGTGGATCATACGTGTAGGTGAAGGTGTCGGTTAGCGCGTTCCACTGAATTCCAAGGGTTTTTGTGGAACTCGAATCATGGAATTTAAGGAGTCGACGTCTAGCAAATCAGGGTCGGGAACGGGTTTAAAATTTCAGGGTGATTTGCCGACATCTTCCTCAAAGGGAACCCTGCCGATTTTAAGGCTTCGATAACTTGAGTCATAGAGTTCAAAGTGGACTGTATATTATGACCGCCTGACAAAATATCGTCAACATATGTTTCGTTAATAAAATGTTTTTAGCGAGCGGATATTCGTCTTGACAATCGTGGGCGAGTTGGTGTAGGGTTCGAATCACCAAATATGGCGCGCAATTTACACCAAAGGTAACTGTTTTTAGTCGAAAATCTTGTATCGGCAGTGTTGGGTGTTTTCGAAAAACGATTCGATGAAAATCTTTATCTTCTTCATGGATGAGTATTTGGCGATACATTTTCTCAATATCGCCGTTGAAAACAAACTTATAAAGTCCCCATTTAAGTATGACGAGCATTAAGTCATTTGTAGAATGGGGCCTATATGAAGCACGTCGTTCAACGAGTTGCCAGAATGCGACATTTTTGATGCGTTGAAGACGACTCGCACTTTTGTGGTTTTGCTGTCGGGTTTTATGACAGCATGATGGGGTAGATAAAACGATAATATTTACCATCTCTAGATATCTCTTGTTGGGAGGCGGTTCCATATGGTCCATGGTTAAATATTCATTAAGGACTTCAAAATATTTGTCTCTTAATTCGGGTTTTCTTTCGAGCGTGCGTTCGATGCTGATGTACTGCTGTTGTGCTGCGGGTCGTGAATGACAGAGTGCCAGATTGGCTGGAAATTCCGATTTGAAGGGTAGTTTGACTCTGTAGCGTCCATCTTCCTCACGAATTGTGGTTGTCCGGTAGAGTGCTTCGCAGTATTCATCATCTGCTGATCGTTGTTGGGTTTGGTGAACTTCTTCCTGTTCCCAAAATTGTCTCAAAGTTGATTCATGGGGCCATCGGTGCATTCCGTGACATGAGTGCTGAAGGTTGATACCTTTTCCGCTACAGGGCCGCTTAATATCCATCCGAATATTGTGTTTTGGGCAAGTAATGTTCCACTCACATTTCGTAGGAGCCCTTCGGTGAGGATTTGCGGGGTGATATCTCTGCCGATTACCACATCGATTTTAGATGGTATCGAATACTGTGGATCCGCTAAGGGTAAATGGGACAGTTCTTCGAGATCGATGCTTGAAACTCTGACTGTGGGCAAGAACTTAGTTAGTTTCGGCAAAATTATTGCTTGTGCGTCTATCGTTTGGGTTAAGTCTGCTGAACAGAATGTTATCTGGCAGACTTTATTGGCATTTTTCACAACCGTTCCACCCATTCCAGATATCTGGTGGAGAGACTATTTGTGGGTAGACCACGAACCTTTTGTATTCGGGATGATACAAAGGTTTTTTGTGAACCTTGGTCTATTAGGGCACGAATTTATGAAATTCGCCAGCAAAGTGTACTGATACTATTGCTGTGGATAGTAGGGTGGTTCCATGATTACTCGAGAAGAGCGAAGAAACCGGGTTTTTGTCTTGAGACTGTAGGGAGGAGGTAGCTCTTGCGGCGGCTTTCGATGTTGAGGCTCGCTCGTCGTCCGTTCTCCTAGGGGTGCCGGCTTGGGCATTTTGAGCTCTGGGGTTTGGTTGTGATTGTTGGGGTTTGGGCTGCAAATGCAGTAGCGAATGATGATGATTTTGGCAATAACGCACGTGAAACTACTTTTACATTCGTTCTTGGGGTGTGACGTAGACAAACAGTTTTCGCAATAACTATTTTCTCTCACAAATTTGATTCGGTCTGATACCGATAAATTTCTAAACCTAACGCAAGATTTGACTGCGTGGTATTGATTGCATAATCTACACGAAGCCGTTTTATTGAACTCCGTGTGATATGCATGGGTTCTATTACTGTTAGATTGGGTCGAGTTTTGATTCACCGTTCGTGGCGTAAAACTCGAAAATTGGGGTTTCGCCCTGCCTGGTCTATAGGTACTTAGTCTTTCTACTACTTCGTATCTGCTGGTGAGGAATTTATTCATATCCTCCCAAAGGGGCAGCTCCTTCCGTGAGCTGAGGGATTGTTCCCATAGTGAAAGGCTTTCACTTGGCAGCTTTGATGAGCACAGATAAACGAGGATCGGGTCCCAGTCCGTTGTCGGGATTCCTTGGGTGTTAAGGGTTGGCATGCAGTTGTTGATTGTTGTCTGTATCTTCTGTATTTGTTCTCCGTTTTCTGCGAATATTGTGGGTAGGTTGAACAGCGTCTTCAGTTGGTTGTCGACGAGTATCCTTTTGTTCTCGTACCTCGATCTGAGCGCTTCCCAGGCAAGCTCGAAATTATCATCGCTCAGTGGGTATTGCTTTACAATAAGTCCTGCGTGACTTTTCGTTTTCAGGCGCAGGTGGTATAATTTTTGAGCGGGTGATAATTTAGGGTGGTTTTTATAGACTGCCGTGAACATATCTCTAAAGATGGCCAGTCTTCGTATCCACCATGAAATACTTCGGTGTCGCATGGTGGTACTTTTAAATAAAAACCGTTTGCGTTTGTTGTTTATTGGGTGGGCGGGTATTTGTTGTTGGTTGGTGCTAGCAGTATTAAAAAGCTGTAAGGCTTCTAAAATTTCTGATTTGCATGTTTGGTACGTTTCCATGCATTTAGCAAATTTTTGCTCAACCGAGCCGCTGGACATCTGTGTAATTATCTGAGAAACTTACTTCTCGATGGGACTCTAGCACCTTTGCCCATATTTATCAAGGTCTTCTAGTTTGACCTTAAGCATACACTCTGATAAATCGGTAGCTTGGGAGGGTGACCATCTCGAGCAGTAAACCTCTAATTGGTTACCGTCATATATAATTCCTGCAGGCGTTGGTCTGCAGTGGTCAATTTTTGGGTTTCGTTTGTTTTTGGCATTATAATTTAATGTAATTTACCAAGAAATGGGAGCTTTTATTAAGCTGTGAAAATCGAAAAATTTTTGTCAAAAGCATTGTTTTTTTGAAACCAGCCTAATGTACGCTTGGTTCTTTATACGGGCTTGTCTCAGCGCTTCTGAGTACAAGTAATGTGGGTATATAATAATATAAATATATAATATTTGTGTTCACTGGGATTTTATTTTTTATTTTTGAGACCGGCCTAATGTGTACCGGCTTTTTGCTTTGTTATATGTACTTGTCTCAGCGCGTCTGAGCACAGTAATATGGGTATATAGTACGTATGTATGTATTTATATATATGGGTGAAATATATTTGCCGACAAACTGTCATGGTTCAATTATGTACAGGTTGGCTCATCTCATCAGCTGATTTTATTTATGTCATTGCATGGTCGAAGGGATTGTCAAAGGAGATGGCAAACTCAAAATGAAAGCAAACATTGGCAACATTTTACTTACACATACAAAAACTGCTAAGTTTTATGTTTCCATTCCATACCATCGCACAAACACCAATACACAGATTTTGACAATTTGAACAGACATATTTTGTTGCTTTACAGATGAGCCAACCTGTATATAGTTGAACCATGCAAACTGTGGTGTACCAACAACCTTTGTTTGCTGTGCCAATGCACTTGATCTGTATTAACAAAGTAAATGTATGCCAATATGTGATCGATGATCTTCTTCGTTGCTTCCTTCTATTATGTAGTTACATATGGTCGTGCAATTACTTTTGTTGAGGGTGGGTTTTTGCTTATGCAAAAAGATATACAAGTGCGTGTGGGTATTATGGGTGCATATACTTGTAGGTTTGTATGCAAATTAATCTTGGGTGCACCGGTAAAATAAACTTTAGGAAAAGTGACAAAAATTTGGCAAAGTTTGTGCTATGGGTTTTTTGTAAAATATATTTTATGTAATATATGTATATAAGGGTAAATTGGGGCCAGCGGTGAATTTCACGCTGGAAAAATATGTAGCTCGGGTGATATTACCGAACTAAGTGGGTATATACATATATTACATATATACGTATATATTTTTATAATTAAGTCGATATTTAGCGCAACGAACTTTTTGTGTATATAGAACCGGGCAATGGATTTTCCGTTGTACGGAATGCAAATTTATTTGTTGAAAAATTTATATGGTTTTTTGATGGGACTGTACCTGTTGGTAACAGTGAGTAAGCCAATGAAATATTTTACCGTTTAGGCTTTTGATGTGGGTTTATATACCCAGGGTCCGGATCTTTAGATCGGAGGGGTATATAAATTTGGGGATTTACAGAATTTGGGTCCGTACTTTAGACGGAGGGAATATATATGGGAATATATTGGGTAAACGGTGTACTCTGACATTTTTTGTTGGTTTTATGTGTGACTTGTGATATGCTGTGTTGTCCTTTATCCTTGTTGTAATGTGCTCCTCCTTACGTTTGATGCTTTCCTTGTTGTGTTGTAATATTGATGTTGTTTTAGGTGTGTGTAATGTACGTATAAGTGTTTT
>JARSSU010016123.1:0-30701 GCA_029619165.1 Eurosta solidaginis
GATCCGATATCTGCCACATAAAACCGAAAGGGACTCAGCCCATTTTATTCTTAATCTTACAAACCCAAATTCACTCGCTCACCCAGAGCGAGGACACCAGAAAAGCCTACCGCAGACGAGAAAACCCATCTGCCCCAGACATTACCATTTTTAAATGAGTTAGAGTTTTACAAACTTCAATTAACTCAACCCGAATTTGTAAGAATGCGATGAAAACTCCCAAAACTTTCAAATATTCTTAAAACGTTAAGCCTTCAGCTTCATAACTCATTAATTTTTAGTGCAAGGAATAAGGATATAAAACCGCATGCAGCATTGAATAAATTTAAGCAAAATTTTGCAGATGGCTCTTAAATTCGAATAGAAGCTTTAATATACTCTATATATAGAGGTAAATCTAAAATAATGCAAAATTCTTTAAAAAAAATGAGAATCTTGGGTTTTTAGTCCTTGAGCATTGGGTGTTATTAAGTCACCAAATTCCAATTAACGAAGATTTTTGCAAACTGCCAAAGAAGTATACATCCAACTTACCGTGCACATATTTGGGTGTAAGGAAGCTTGCCCTTGCTTTATGTTGTGGCCGCGGAACTGAGTCCAACGTCAATATATGCGCCATATTCTCCTTTTTCAATGTTTCCATACGTGTCGCTGAAGTGAGAGTACCTAAAGGAAAGCGGAAGCAATTTACTATTATATCCATATATTAATTACTAGGCAAGCTTACTTAAGTAGAGTCGTGGTTCGATCTCATCTAGACCCACTGACCCGCCATCAAAAGTATCCCGTCGTTCTGGTCGACATTTGTATTAGCGCCAACGCTATAATTTTCGATATCATTCGATGCGGCTTACAATGCATTTTCGTCACTGGCTGCATTCGTAACAATAACTGCATCTTTCTCCTTGCATATTATATCATAGTGCGCACTTATTGGACATGATTCGTTGCGTACACGCACTGCGCGTTGCTTACCAGCGAGACGATTTGAATGACGACTGCGCCCAGCTTGTTGATGTATTTCCTCCACCTGCTGGTGATGCTGCTCCGCCGGCTAATGTATTACCTGTCGATGTGGGGGACGTTAGGGGTATATGATTGTTTTTTGTTGGCTTCGTTTATGGATGATGTGTCTATTTTATTAGTCAGATTTTAATTTTACTACTTTCACTACTCGTTTCATGTATATCACAAGCACCAAAACTACAATCATCTGTGATATTATCACATGATGTGTTTGGAATCATGTGCTGATGTGATATCATCATATGATGTTTTTTTTTGGCGAAAACCCAATCTCCAACGCAACAGTCAGCCAACAACATTATTTTGTTGCGCGGCGCAAGCAATGAAAACGGGCAAATTGGTATACAAAACAGGCATGGCATGATTAGTATATGCAATCAGCAGCAAACACAAATTCAATATTGCAATGAAAATATTGCGGATTTTATCAGATAGACAAAATTTTTTGTTAGCAAACTTGCAGATGAAAGCAATTCTAGCTGGACCTGAAGCGCAATATCTGCTATTGGGGTTAGCAAAGATGAAATCTCCACACATGGCGTATTAGTACAACTCCCTAATCCGCGTCTGCCACACGATATCACGGCGTACCTCCACATTTTCATCGTCATACAGCACCAGCTTACTATACAGACGGTAGCCTACATATACATACACCAAAGCAAATGATGTTGCTGCATTGAATGAAAAATATCAAAGTGGTTGCTGCTGCTGCTGTTGCATTGAGGTGACAGTGCTTGGGGTTCTTTTTGTTCTTGTAGTTGGTTTTTAAGTCTCCAAGATCTTCTTTGAGTGATTTGTAAATTTGTAGTTGTGGCTCCGGTTTCCAATTGTAAATCTGTGTTAATATCTTCGATGGTGCAGGAGGTCTAATAAAGCTAAAAATGTAGACATTCACAAAAGTTGCCATCCCAAAATTGACAGTCGAAGCCATCCATTATTCCACCATATCCATGTCATCAAGGTCCTTTATTTTGAAATCACGTTCGAATCCTGAGGCTAAGAAACCACCAAATGGTCCAATAATTGAACTGAATAAGCTCAATGCAACTGAGTGCCACACAAATGGATATATTTATAGATTTACCCATACCAAACATACCTTAGCTGTAATTTTGTGAATAAATAACTTGGCTGACAAACCATGTTTCATGCGTCCCAATTCCTCCGAATAATATTGGACATACAAAGTATTGACAATGGCAAAGGAATTAGGAAAAGATAATTCAGAAAAATTACTGCAGCAAAACCACCACCAATAAAACCTTCCCATGTTTTCTTTGGTCTTAGTTTAATTACACCGGAAATATAAACCAAATAAGTCCTTCAAAAATAGTTTGTATTATTAAATAACCCTGTGTAACCACGATCAGCAACGAGACATGAGTCCAAGCGAACAAACTGAACTGATTCATATAATACTTTTTCACCAGACTCAGCACAAACCAAACAAACCCAATGCAATATAACGCAAAGGACAGGAAGCAATGATAAGTTACCAAAACTTTAAATATTCCACACGATTTATGACTACACCAAAATAGTCGACTAAGCTTTCACCATAGAAGAAGAGTTGAACGTTAGAAGAACATACCAGGACAAAACTGCGGAACCATGGTAGACCATGTATGCGATAAACTTGATAGCCAATGGAAATCACATCTTGGTAACATTTAACTTGTACAAGGAGCGTCGTTATCATAAGTGCTAACGGACCTCCGTATATTATAAGTGCAAAGCCGCATATCATAATCCATGTAAATATGCCACGTATAACGTAGTTCTTCCACCTGTCTGGAAGACCTTTCAACGCTGAATCCAAAATTTCAGGAATTTTGTCCATTCCTTAAGGACTCGTTTTTGATAGCTCATCTACAACTTTTTCATGATGAATCTGCTGCAGAATTATGTTTGTCACCCTCCCCTAGATGTTTCTCCAGCATCATCGCTGGCATCCGTCTCGCCTTTCCTACGACGAATATCAGAATAAGTTTGGTCTCAACAGCAATGAACTAATCAAATCAGTTCAATTAAATTAATTTTTACAGTTTACACTAATCGGTTTTCAGTGAATTTATAATTTTCTATTGTTATTTTGTATTTTTGTATCCCAATTAAGATGCTTCATTACGAAACCATATGAAAACGGGCGAGCTTTTTAACATGTTCAGGAATGTTGCTTCGGAAACACCAGTAATTTATTATTGTGCATAAGGTTTGGAATACTAATGAATCTAAATCCTTAAAACGATCGGGTAATGTCGATTCACTGCGGTGCAAAAGGCGAACTTTTAACCCTTTTTCCAAAGCATAATCAACAACACATTGACCGGTCATGCCGGTGCCTCCGATAATAGCAAGGCGAAGCATAATGGAAGTTTTATTTTCGTGTGAATTGTAAGCCGCACAAGGGAAAACTGTTATCTTCACAATTTACGAATGTGAAGAGATAGTGTACTCATCAAGAATTATATGATGTATAAAGTTTATTGTGTTTGCTTGAATCGCCCTACGTCCAGTACAACTTGACAGGCAAGCAAAGTGCGATTCTATGTAGACAGAAAATATATTCCAATTTGTAATTTACTGAAATTGAGGTGTAAAAATGAGCTCACACATGAGCACCGACCTTATCACCAGGTTTCAAAATAGGTACATCGTTGATGATTTCAATAGTACCCTTCGAAATCTTGGTGGGAATCGATAAGGCTTGGAAGAAAGATGTTTTCTGTGTGCAATCCACGGTGTCCGGGCCCATATCCACCTGAAAAATAAAATAAATAACATAATGTAAATTTAATTATGAAATTAAATTATCAAATGCAATTAAAATTCACTTACCATGTCCACAATGACCACCGAACATCGTACTCCAACCAGCGTAAAAAATGAAAAGAATGAAGCAATCTACCGTTTGCTTCAATTCTGTGGAATTTACGTTATATATGTACATAGGTATGTATCAATGTTCGCGAGTATTGTTTCGTTTTTGCCTTTGCCGTTGGTATGCTTATACCAGTGCGCGGACTCTAAATAATGAAAAGGTTGGTAGTGGTAGGTTTTTCCAATGTGCCAAAAATACTGCCATAAAACCACTGACATGTTCTCTTACTTTAAACTTTATTTTTCGTTCAGAATTGTGCACACTGAGAAAATGAGCGGAAAATATGCTGCGCATCATACATTCATTATAGCAACTTTATTTCTTGTCTTTGCAGTCTGTTTACAAATGTTTCAAAATGTGATTGGTTTGGTCAGCATCACCCCTTAATGTTATTTTGGGTGGGCGCGACAATTCAATACCAAATTATTACAATATTTGGTTTTAATGCGAAGATATTGAAATGGTGTTAGATTTTTTGGGTTTGGGTGGGTGGAGTAGCAGGTATGAAAAATGGGTCAAAAAGGTTGGTCAATCTACCAATGCGGTAAAGTCCGTGCACTGACTGTCCCATATACTTATACCAACGCATGTACATATATATGTCGAGTTTTAAATGTACATTATATTAGGGATGCATAAAACGAGGCAAACGGGTACCCAAAAACCCGTTTCTCACAACTCGGTATCGGAGCCAAATATCCTTCGGGAACCGTATCATTTGCTAAAGGCCGTCAATTAAACAGGACTCCAAGCCTACTTGGGGAAACGATTGAACAAATAAGCGAAGGGAATACAAACAAATAAAAAAATTATACATTTGATAAATCTTTTCCCCCTTCCAAAACGAACATTTTTTTTCTTTCTTTACATAGCACACAATTTTGCTGTCCAAACATTTTTTTTTGTGGCGGGCAGGGAAGTTGTTGGTTTTTAGCACCAACAACACAAATAACAGCGACTCAGAAGAACCCACGCTATACACTTTCTACCCGGTTCGGCACCAGAAATGTGCAAATGCGTAAAAGTCTGTGTAAATGCTAATTTTTCTGCAGCACTAGTGTGCCCGTGGCTAACTAAACGCTACCGGGTGACACAAAATAAACAAAATAAGGCACTAATGACCCAGGCACGTAACGTGCAGGGGAAAGAGGCCATGCACATAATGTGCGCCAAATATTTTTTTTTGCAGCAACAGATGATTTCCCCCTACACACGCGCTAATAAAATTTCTTAATCTCGATAATCAAATTCGGGCCTACTCGCCACCGAACGCGTGACACAGTCATTATAAGTAAACGAGTTTCCTTTGTTTTCTTTCACATCTGCATAGAATGACTCGCTACGCATCGTTGCGCAAAAGAACCGAACGCCAGGCCGGTCGCTACCCCAAGCCGTGCCCTCTATGTGACGCTCAACATCCCATTCGCTCATGTACTGTCTACCGGGCGAAGACCCCTCTGCAGCGGTTGCGCGAGATCATCCGCCTTAACTACTGCCAAAATTGTTTATCGATGGTACATCGCGCTAAAAATTGTTCCAGCGACGGCAGGTGTCGACAATGTGGTCGACCACACCACACCACACTACATTTACCTATGGAAGATCTTCCACGACAACCAGAGCTCTATAAAAGTTGGGCACAGCAAGTGGAAGAGGAAGAGCGCGAAATGCTACGGGCATCCAGAGAGAGTAGGTCCCACCACGCAGGAGAAGAGACGGATGAAGTGCTATCGATTCACGCTTCAGAGTCAGCTTTTTATCGCGACGCACCAGAAAATCACCAGGCGGAAGCAACCACAAAGTCGCCACAACCGTACATCGGGGGATCGGACCCACGGCCGTTCCGACCCCTGTTAGCCCATGAGAAACGAAACCAGAGGGGCGTGGAATCACGGCCTTTCCGCTACTCAAATAAACGTCAGAAACATCCATTCCGCCATGATCGCAGACTGGCTACCCGGCCACGCCAGCTGCACCGCACGACGGACTCCTCCCACAACGACGGCAACCACGAGCGTATACTGGCCCCACGGCCGCGCCAGCTACCTATCTATTCGGCATTTCGTAACGGTATTCCGATATTAATACTACCTTGGGCCCAACTCTGCGACCGATGGCAAGTCTTGCGCAGACTGCGATCGTGAAGGTGGAAGCCGGGGGGCGATTGCATCTCATTCGAGCACTTATTGACGCATGTTCCCCCCGCACAACGATCGACCGCAGGCTGGCGCAAGATTTAGCGCTTCCGACCACCCACGCTGCCGGAGAGGTCGGCTATTTTGTGCGACTCCGCGGGAAACATGGAAACAGCCGGACGGTGACGACCCATGCGGTATGCATACGCGACTTTCAGCGTGTCAGCCCTTCACTTAGTGTCGACGCCAGCATTGCGACTCCCTACGAGCGTGTCCGCCTGGCTGATCCACACTTTTATGCTTCTAGACCTATCCGTCTTGTTCTCGGCGCCGATGTCTATGCCGAGGTGATAACACCGGGAGTTTTACAACCATCGTTCGGAGCGCTGCTCGCGCAAAGTACGATCTTCGGGTGGGTACTTTCGGGGACCCACCCGATCTAGTATGCCTTAGGAGTTATTTATTTTTTTCACTTTTTATTTTATTTAAGTTTGTGCACTTAAATAGTACGTTTGTTCGAAATAAATGGAGTCTTTCTTTAAACGTGCTGGCAGTACCTGGGGAAAAGATAAAGAAACGCTCATTACTACATACAAAGCAATTGGCCAGCACGTGCTACGCGTCACCCATATGGTGGCCAAGCCTAAAAATGACCCACTGGAAGAAGCTACAGGCCTGCCAAAATACTGCTCTCAGAATCGCCACGGGCTGTGTTCTTATGTCCTCAGAGCACCATCTACATAATGAGGCGAGAATACTCTAACCAAATAGTTCCTGTTGAATACACAGAAACTTAGGCATCCAAACAGACATCTGATTGATGAGCCAACACCCCTGAGGGGCTTAAGGAGTCATCTCCGTAAGCATTTTGAGGAAATACGGCACCTGAGAACCCAGCCGTATGAAGGAAAAAACACAAGCAGGTCCTTGGTGAACTCCACAAACAGGCGTCGGACCTTTATGTCAGGAATTGCCCGGTGAATCCAGTACTCAAAGAAAAGTACCCAAAACTTGTGGAAGAAGAATGCATACTCCCCAGGGAAACGCGTGTCACTCTTGCTCAACTTCGTTCTGGATATTGTAACAGGTTAAACTCTTACCTATCCAGAATCAACCTCGACATACAAAATGTATGCCCCGCTTGCAATGTGTCCCCACATGACACCAACCATCTCTTTAATTGTAATGTGGAACCAACGCCCCTAACACCCCTTTCATTATGGTCTACCCCTGTTGAAACAGCAAGTTTCCTTGGACTCCCGTTAGAGGATATCGATGACAATTTGTGTTCGGTCGCGGCTGGTGGGTGGGGCGAAGCACTGCTACAACAACAACAACAATATAAACAGCGTCTACTCAGCTGTTGTACAGAGATGCAAGAGAATATTAAAAAAATAAACAAATGTCATTTAATGGGTGAATAATGTTGTGCAACAAATTGTATTAGTACTTGAACCAATAAGTATTAATGTTAATATTAATGTAAGTAGCAAAATAAGTGTTAAATGATGTGTCAGTTTCATTTTTATTGTTAGATATCCTAATGTATAATGTTTTATGTATTTAATTTTATATACTTAACATTAAATAGATCCCCAAAGAAGAAAGGCGTAAGGTAAACGACGAAACGCGTCGGGAACCACAAATATACCCTGTTTTAATTTATGGCCACAAATGCTCATTTTAGCAAACCAAACATTTATAAATTGGCCCAACCAACATAAGAAGGAAATAATTGCTAATGAATTTGTATTATCACTGACAGCGCGTTTGTGAAAATCAGCTAATACACGCGGTAGCTATTTATGTTCTTTGCATGCACTATAAATGTTGAAAATTTTCTGGGGGTAGGAGTAACTCTATTAAGGCTTTAACCATTTACTTAGGCAACAATTTATTTCAGAAAAGAAACCGCTCTTTTGTCTCATATTGCTATCAACTATTTCCCTTCATTTTTCTTATATTTTGTGCATAGATACGTTGATTTCGTGTCCTCTTTCATGTTGCTTTCTTCCATTTGTAAGGTTTCCGAATTCACTTTTAAAGTATGAACTGACTCATCTGAAGACGATATAAGTTTTATTCGATTCAAATTCTTGGGAGCATTACTTAGACTTCTTCGCCGTATAATGTATACAATTAACTATAAATATCTAGTGCGTTTTACATTAAAAGGATTACGTGATCATACCTGAAGCACTATATGAAGACATGATAAAATTACTATTTTTTTGCAAACTTTGTGAACAGATTGACTTATACCATTGACTTATATCAAAAAAAACAGTAACTGTATTATGTTTACCCACCAAAAAATAAACACATTTTATCGAGTTAATTTTCATGGCATACTCCTAATCTCTTCAGATTATGTTATTTTATTAGGATTTGATATGAAATAGCTGATAAACTAGATTTTTAAAATGTTTGACTTATACCACTTTCAAAATCAAGGGCTCAATTAGGCTATCCAAATTTTATCTGCCAATTTTTTCTGCCAAGAACGATGAAGAGAGTAAATTAAACAATCAAACCTAGCCAAAATTCCAGGAGGTTTGGGCAACTCAATTTCAGATAGCTTCCCTAATGTACTTTTGATGTTACTTCTACTGCGGCTTCAATTTTCGACCATCGGTACGACGGGTCAGTCGACGTGTCTAAAAAAATGAAAGCTTTTGACACAGTCAACCACAGCACGCTACTCCAAGACATAGAAGGTTTATCCCTTCCCTCTTGTTTTAAAAGATGGACCGCTAATTATCTGAATGTCCGGCAAGCGTCGGTTGAATTTAGAAACGAAACCTCAAAGCCGAAGAAAATTAAACATTGGGCACCACAGGGTGGTGTCATATCCCCGCTTTTATTTAATTTCTACATATCAAGGCTCCTTTTCTACCAGAAGGAGTTACTATCATTTCTATCCAGTTCCAGGGGTAAGTACAAAAATACTCTCACCTTCAATGCGCATGCCACGGAAATTGTATCTAAAGGAAAATTTCGCAAGTCAAGTCGCTTGCCGGCAGCACTTGGGGAAAAGATAAGAATTGTTTCTAACCACGTATAAAGCAATTGGTCGGCCGTTCATGTGCTCGCGTCTCCAGGTCTTATAAACACATACTGGAAAAGGCTGCGGCCTGTAAAAAGGCATCACTCAGAACTACCATGAGATGTATCCTCAGGTCCCCTGAACATCACCTACATAGCGAGGCCAAAGAGCTCAACATTAAAAAGCACAAGGAATTTCTGAACAGAAAATATCTTACTCTTGAAGAAGAAGAAGGCACATTAATAAGGGAAACACGAGTCACTCTGGCCCAACTTCGTTCAGGATACTGTAACATTTTAAACTCTTACTTGTCCAGAATCAGCCCGAACAAACGCAATGTATCTCCTGCATGCGAAGTGTCCTCACATGACAAACCTTCCTATGGTCCATCGTGCAGAATCTGCTAGTTTCCTTGGAGGCTTTGATGACAAATGTTAGTGGTTGAATGAGGCAGAGCACTTTTAACCAACAACAACGTTTCTACAGAAGTTCTTGATTATTATAAGTTATAATAAATAGGTATATTCTTTAAAAATGTTTATTAACAGAATTTATCTTCACCACTTTTTCTAATATTTTTGATTTTTAGATTGGCAGCAGTTTGTTCTAAAGAGCTTGAAATTATGGGAGGCTACTAATTTTAGCTGGGGAAGAGATTTTTCTGGCAATGTAAAAGTTCTGTTTTACGATGATTTGGTCAATGATTTGGAAACAACTTTAAGAGGCGTGCTTAACTTTCTAGAATTTCCTATTAACGAGGTAATTTTTCTTTATAAAAAATATTTCATACATATACATAGAGTGGTTCAAAAGGTTTTTTTTTGCAAATTCGCAAACGCTTATTTTCAATCGAATTCATTCCTATAGACGGTCAATATTTTTAAAAGTGATTAGATTCTCTTGAAACTCTGTATTCGAGGGTTTATAGGTTTTTGATTTAAATCTGATATCATTGATTCAAAATGTCTGATCCAATGAGGTGCTGATTATTTTTCTTTAATGATTGGAAAGAAATCCAATGGTATAACTAGAAATCCCATAATATAATAAAATCATGGCATATCAATGTAAAATGATGAAATCAATAAAGAAAAATCAAAGGAAAAACATATTTTCATTTTAAAAAATGTCTACTGATCTACGCTCAAACTATAGCAATATAGCTTCCGCAAATATGAGTAGCTCAACGAAATTCATGATTATAGGACAGATAAATTTTAAAGTTCACGTGAGGAAACGTCCGTTATTATATTAAAATCAATGGACACAGATCCTGCCAGCAATTTCAGATAATTTAAATTTTATTATAATGTTTTATCGGAATTTTTTCCTCCAAGCAGATATTTACGCGCTAATTACCTTTAACGTTTTGAGTTACCCTTTATTGCAATTTCTGAGCTCTCACTTCAATTGAATGCTTTTCATTTCCTAACTTGAATAAACACTTTATTGTAGTAAATCGTGTAGCGTGCCTTGAGATTCATACATTTGTACTGAAATATTAAATAATTTGAACGCGCTGTTAGGCTTAGCGTCTTGACAATTATTGATTCTTTATTTGAAAATGCTTTCTCTTTTATACAAAATTTCTTACATTACACATACGTATTTACACTAATACTTACAAAATAAAAAGTACCTACATTCCTAGTGCATATATGACACAGGGGTGGATACAGGTCTCCAGATGAGGGGGTGGGCAATCATGGCCGAAAGCTCAAAATCAATTTTTGCCATGGAAGTCAGTAATATAAATTAATGATTAACTTCAGAACACAATTTTGACATAATTACAAATAAACGTATCGAATTTATCTTTAAGCACTCAAATTAGCTCAACTAATTGAAAGAATTCGAACAAAAAACAATCAAGAAATGATTTTATACAGCTCAGAACACAATTTTGACATAATTACAAATAAACGTATCGAATTTATCTTTAAGCACTCAAATTAGCTCAACTAATTGAAAGAATTCGAACAAAAAACAATCAAGAAATGATTTTATACAGCTCAAAGGTAGAAGCTAGTTCTTTCTGATAAGAGAGTTTCACTTGTGGCTTTAACTAAGTGGAGTTATTTTGAATCTATATCTATTGCAGCAATCAAAAAAGGAAAAAAAGAGATGAATAATTTGACTTCAGACCCCATTCTTGGAAACGAATGAACTTTTGTTTACAACGAATGAACTTTTGTTTACAATTGAATGAACAGACAGCTGATTTCGAGCCCCATTCCTGGAAACGAAATGAGAGAGAATAAAAGTTTCGTATCAGGTCATCAGTGGCTCTGATATTGCATAAATGAAACGACATATTAGGTGTGTTTCGGAACTTTTATAAAAAAAAATGAAGTTGGTTGGTGATATGAGAATTTTTTTATGTTTTGCAAGGTTTACAATTGAATGAACAGACAGCTGACTTCGAGCCCCATTCCTGGAAACGAATTGAGAGAGAATAAAAGTTTCGTATCAGGTCATCAGTGGCTCTCATATTGCATAAATGAAACGACATATTAGGTGTGTTCCGGAACTTTTATAAAAAAAATGAAGTTGGTTGGTGATATGAAGAATTTTTTTATGTTTTGCAAGGTTTACAATTGAATGAACAGACAGCTGATTTCGAGCCCCATTGCTGGAAACGAATTGAGAGAAAATAAAAGTTACGTATCAGGTCATCAGTGGCTCTGATATTGCATAAATGAAACGACATATTAGGTGTGTTCCGGAACTTTTATAAAAAAAAATGAAGTTGGTTGGTGATATGAAGAATTTTTTTATGTTTTGCAAGGTCACCATGTTTCAACTATTTTATTCACAAACCATGGCATATCTGCGGCAATAAGCTGAAAAAGCAAAACTCACTTATTTATTATTTACCCTTTTTCGCTAGACAAGCAGACAAAAGAAGATAAGAAATATTTCATTCAATCTCAATTTTACGGAAATCTAAAAAAAATGCATTTCAATTTCTGGGAAATTCAGCACGCCCAATATTTATTCAGGTAGGTCTGGGGCGATGGGGTATCCGCCATTGATATGACATATATATATGACAAATATATATTATTATTCTAGTGACCTATTTACGGACACATGCAATTAGATACCTAAAAGCATTACATATAATATTTTTGGCAGTCAAATTGACCATTGACTGATCGATAATTGGGTTGGTCAATGTGACGAGTTGACAAATGTAAACAACTATGCATTGCATGTGCAATAGGCCGGGTCGATTTGTGGTGAGGCAAAAAAATCGCCAATTGCTCTGTGAAAACCATATTCTTGAAATGCCTATGTTTTTTTCTTTTTGGAGTTTATTTTTCTGTTTAGAAATTTATTTAGTCAGAACATATGTAAATGAAAAAAATGAATTTAACTTAGTAATAGAAAATAAATTTAAAAAAATTATTAGAAATTAGCGTTTTTACAACTCCCTTTTAAAACCAAGGCATCACTGTGATGCATTTGCATGTCGTAAACATAGTTGTGTGGGTTTTTTATAAATGAAGGTATCAACTGTGACACAATTGCAGATCGTAAAATTGCTTGTGTTGTTTTTTTTAAGCCACCACAAGACACAGCAGGTAGAATTGAAATTGCCCCTACCCAAAAGTTCGACCCAAAGCGGGGCATCAGAATTCATTTTAGAGGTATGGTTCCTTCGGCAAAGTTTCTTATTTTGATCCCTAGAATACGATTTTCATAGAGCAATGAGCGATTTTTAAATCGACCCGCCCTAATGTGCAAATATTAATAACCCATTGGTGAACTCCCGCTGAGCATGCATAAATAAGCATTTGGGTCGGCTATTTGTGTGGTCTATAAGTGCTTGTGTATTTAGTATTGTTAAGTGCATTCAGAACAAGGGGCATTTCCATGCAATACTACACGATCGGCTTTTGAAGGATGGCCGCACACAATGTGCGTTTGCTAATTTTGTGTGGCTATTCAAATTGTATCCTTAAATTTGGGGTGTGTTTCGTATCATTTTACATTTGTGACCCATTTAAAATTCGTTTGACACAATCGAATTTCAAGTGTGTCGACCCACTTAAAATCCACTTGTGTTTACAAATTATTCTTTAACATTTAATCGTTGTATGGTCATAATTTATGAAGTAAAGGTAACTTGATGCCAAAGTGAATTGGTATGTTTATGTAGTGGAATTTTTTTTTCACATTTGCTTTACTTATGTTCTTATTGTCTATTTTGTCATGTGTACATATTGTGTTGACCTTGTTTTTTCATATTTTGTTGTATGCTGCCTTTTGGGTACTTAATACGAATTATGAGTAAATTGCGTTTTTTTTTCATTCTTGATATTTGAACATGTTATGCTGATTCTTGTCTTTTTTTAATTTACATATAATGTGTTGGCCTTTGATTTTTTCTATGTGCTTGACGAGTGAAGTTGTTTTTATCAATATTTTTTACTCTATACAGTCCTTTGTATTTATTATCTAACTTACGGCTAAATGACATCTCTAAAAGGCGAGGTTTTCTTAGATGAACCCGTGCCAATAAATGTTTATATTTATTTCTTTAATGTGGTATTTCTAATAGCTAATAGAGTCAAATAGTTTATATTTTCTTTTATTTTCTTTATTATTCCTATTAAATAAAGATTTTTTATTTTTTTCATTTTAAAACTTAGATCATATAAAAGAAATATGCAACTAATTATACGGAAAATAAAGAAGCTGTAATTGATGGAAGAGCAAGGTAGTTCATATTAGTAGAAGTAGTTCAAGTAATGGGTAAAAAGGAAGGTACAGTGGATGCAAAAATTTTCATATCTTTATATCTTTCATATTTTCTAGCAATATTTTGTTTTGATCTTATATGTCATGCGATTTCTGCGGAGGCCACCAATACAGAATCGTCATGATTTCCATGAAGAATTATTTTAATTTTACCGCTATTTGTCACCTGCATTACTTCTAAAGTTAACGCAATTATTTGATCTTTGAGAACTTGGGTACCTATTTTTATTTTTAAATTTGCCTACTGCAGTATATATTATTATTTTCACCAATTTTTCCCTCAAGACAACTGTGTTTTTTTCTTCTTTACAAGTCCTAGATCGGTAAAATTTGTACAGCGTGCCTACAGCCTAATAAGCAATTGTCCTAAGTCAATCAGGTTGCTTGTATCTGTTACGCTACCATTTTTCTATCCTAAGATGAAAAGGAGCGCGACTAGTCTTATTGTTGCAAATTTATATAGCGCTTCACATATATATTAGTGTTCTCTTTGTGACTTTTCTTTATTTTGTTGTTGTAATGAGCTGGCTTTTCATTTTTGTGCCTTGCATATATCCGCCGTCCTAGAATTTTTCTATTGCTTCATGACTATCTTCGTCTTCAAAGATATCAAGAGCATTCAAAGAAAATATGCAAATTCTTGATTTGCTATTGAACTTTGGCAGGGCTAATGAGTCTGCCTTTACCATTCATTGCAACATTTTAATGTTTAAAATTTAATTTTCAAAAGTTTGCAGCTCTTCCCCAGAAGCAAATTGAGTTTTAAATTTTAATATAAAGTTTTTAAATAATAGGATGTTAAAAATGAAATTTCTTTGATACGAGCTTGAACGGGTTTAAATTGCCTATATTTATGTTTCATGTAGTTTTTGGGCATCATAGCTATTGTGATGATTAATAGCATGAATGCACAAATTAGGACTGCTAGCCAAACATCTGGGACATTTGGAACGTTTTTCGTATCTGATTCTATTGGTGGTTCATACTTCACTATCCGGTTCTCTGTTGTTTCAGAGTTTTCTTTCCCTAATTCTATTGCTATCATGATACCGTGCGCAATCTTTGTCCACCACGACATTTTTAAATTTTCTATAATATTTTTTCTGTTTCCGTGAAGAAGGGGATAGATTCAAATTTTAATGAAAAATTTTTGATTTTATTCTTAACCCTCAGCATTCCGTTTTACTTAAATCTTTTGTTGATTTATTTTACTTAATTAACATTATAAAAATTATTATTCAAAATGTTTTATTGTAAAATTTTAAATTTTCCTAAAAAAATTTTTTTTTATTTAATATTTTTAACATTTCTAATTTTCTTAAGACTAATTTCTTTTTGAATTTATTTCACAAAATATTGCTTAAAATAAATTTTGTAATAATTAAGTTGTATGCTATTATTATACTTTCACCGCCATAATAATTATGAAATATGAACATTTTAATTTATTTACTATTTCTTAGTTCTTTTATTTTCTGTTTGAGTCTCAGCCTCTATATTGTAATTGTGGTTAAGTTTAGTAACCTAAAGGTTTCAGCTATTTCCTTTTTCTTTTTAAACTGTCTGCCTCCCTACTTTCTTCTTCGGTTTTTTATTGGGGTAGGTATATTTAGGAATTTCTTCCTTTTTATTAAGCTTATTCCGTCGCCGATACTCTTCTATGGTAATCGGTGTCGGACCTTGCTTTAAGCTTGTACGGGTTTTAAGAACCTCTTCAGTAATTCTTATAAATCATTTTATTGTGTCTTCGCAATTTTTAAACGTCCTATGAAATTATTCATCTTTGTCTTATAATGACGTATTTAAGCAATAAATAAGATAAACTAATGATTTTGATAAGATAGCGTGGCACTGCCCACTTATGATAAAAAGTTGTATCTAAGTAGTCACGTAATCAATAACTATCAAAATCGATAGACGTATTGTTTCTTTTAAATGGCAATACTCTTATTAAACTCAAATGTCCGTTTTTGGTGCCACAATAACAAGGTGCTTCAAAATTCATCGTAAAATTTTACATATTTTTTTTTAATTTACAAGCCAAATATGTATTTTATTAATAACTAAAAGTTATTGAAAGTGGTTCAATGAAATTTTATTTGAGCTAAAGTAACCAACGAATTTTGGAAAAGGGGAGTGGCACTGCCCATTTATGCTAAAAAGTTTGATCTTAGTAACCGCTTTACCAATTTGTACCAAACTCGATAGACGTATTGATTTCTATAAAAATTGAATAATCGTTTGAAGGCGAAATGCCTAAGCTTTAAAATAAATTTGATAAACTTTAAAGAAATGAAATAGCTAAAAGTATATATTTATAAATTACTAAATTAATTAATTCTTTTATTTGAAATAAAAAATTAACTTGTTCATAGATATCTTATTTTTCAATAAAGTAACAAAATTGATTAGTTAATCTCTTTTTCATTGTTGTGATAAGTAGTGAGAAACTTATTTTATCTTAACGTAGTCATCGTCACTGGAACATATATCTAACAAAGCAACCATTTCTGAGCTATACGCATCTGTAAGATCTTTTTGTGTTCTTACATACCTCATAGATGATATGACTGGATCAGAAGAGATAGCTAACATGTTGAAAAGGTCTTCGTTTTTTCTAACTCCTGATACTTTGCAGGTGTTCATACATCTATATCTTTTGTAATCCTTGTTCTTAGATTCTTGAGCTTCTTCAGACAATTCTCCTAATGGTAAGCACTGGTACTCTACTAAATCTTTTCCATGTGCTAAAATTGTATGTACCGTTGGTGTAAGTTTCTTCTCAGGATACTTTTGATGCAGCAACTCTGTAGTTTTAAATGCATATTCTCCAAATTCGGGTCCATTAACTGGTTCATGGCGGTTTAAAATATTTAAATTACTCCCAATCTTTTCACAATATTTCTATCAACTCCTGTTATGCGAGCAGTCACTTTATCGTTTTCAAAAAATCTTCTTGAGGAGTTACCATCATTTGTATTTCCGTATCCATACTTTGGACAATCAACTCTAAGGCTAATCTCTTTATAGAATGCATCATGAATTATTTTTTTTCTCCTGTTTTGTTTCTCCTTACATGTTGTATTGTCGTCGAAAACTTCTCCTTGTTGTGGTACTGTATAAGCCAGCTTCAAAACAAATTCCATACATCTTATCCTAGCATGCAAAGGAGATATTCCATACTCATAATTTAGTTCGTCAGTTATTGAATCAAATTGGACATTTGATTGTAGATGTCGTATTTGTTATTAAGTTCAAAACTTTTCCATCGACCATTGTTAGAAGAAAATCATGCTTTATTTTAATGATATTCCTCTCTTCAATTTCAATTATTGTTCGTTCTAATTTGGCACTTTGATTTTTTATATCACTAACTGTAGCTTTTATGAGTTCGGAAGACTCCTTCTCGTATTGAAATAATATCGGGTGGCACAATATAGTTGATGACGGACGTGGATTTTTCCAATACTCTGAAGCTTCATCTTTTAGTCGTAATGGAACAATAGAAGCCATAAACATATTACTATCTGTAATTGTTTCATCGTCTACATTTATTCTTTGTTTATAATTATATAAAATTTTGAATTGTTACGATAGCCGTCCTTCCATTTTCTTTCTATCATAATGTATTGTAAACAAATTTTTTCTTCCAAGCCTTCCTTTTCTTTAATGCTTGTTTTACTCGCTAATTCTCTCATAATAGCCTCAAAGAAGTCTTGACTTTGTAGATGTAAACACCGCAAATAGTTTCGAGTTTTCTAGATACATGTTAGAATTGGCTTCGAGTGTATCTGTCTAAATATTAAACTGTGAACTATATTTAAAAATACTTTTCACTTTATTTAAGTAAACAAAATACTTAGTTCCTTAATCTCCAAAAGACGAATGATAATGTGCATTGTATGATTGATAGCTTTATATACCTACTCAAATTATTAAAATGAATTTCAGGTATACAATTCGTAACTAAAAAAATGTATGTTGTTAACAAGTTCCAATAACAAGAAACGACCTTAAGGCCGGCCGTACTGAATTATACATACCTGCTCAGGCGCGTATTTCTGCCCAAGGTTGTTTAACTTTATTTAATATAAAAAGTGAAGTTGCAGCTGCATGCAGGTAGACTTTATGAATTTAGGTAACTGAATACTTCACAAATAACTGCTGTTAATTTGACGGAGCACATATTTTAACATTTCTTTTTCATTAAAGTTTTAAAAAGGGCCTAAAACTAGGCATTTCGAAAAACAGGTATATCCGCCAACTTTTACCAAAAAAAAACAATTTTTTGTTGTTGTTTCAATCCTAAATTAAATTATCTTTAAATGCTTTACAAGAAAACGACAACCGGCCGCCTTATTTACTCACAAACCCATTTTAAATACAACGAAAAATAAGAAAATTTTAAAATTTTTCCCAATGTTGAAAATTGGTCAACTTTGAGCGGCTCTACCTGGTAAACTATAATTTTCTGTAAAAAAGCATGTTTTAGATTTAGCGAAGGCTTTCATGATTTTTTTGATTTTTGCCATGCTTTATCGGCAGAGGCGCCACTGTGCGTCGTGACAATTATTGATTCTTTACCTTTCTATTCTTTGAAAATGCTTTCTCTTTTATACCAAATTTCTTACATTACACATACGTATTTACACTAATACTCACCAACTAAAAAGTACCTACATTCCTAGTACATATATGACAAGTCAGCATATTATTATTCTAGTGACCTATTTACGGACACATGCAATTAGATACCTATAAGTATTACATATAAATATTTTGGCAGTCACATTGACCATTGACTGCTCGATAAGTGGGTTGGTCAATGTGACGAATTGACAAATGTAAACAACTATGCATTGGATGTGCAGGCATTAACAACCCATTGGTGAACCCCCGCTGAGCATGCATAAATAAATATTTGGGTCGGTTTTTGTGTGGTTTGTAAGTGCTTCTGTATTTAGTATTGTTAAGTGCATTCAGAAGAAGGGGCATTTCCATGTAACACTACAGTACATACATATATTTTGGCTCGTTTTGGTATGGCTTGAGATTCATTGTCTCTTACATACATATTCATTAATTTGTATATACATATATTCTGACTCGTGCTATGACAGTCTACTGTCTCATGACTTGAAACTTATTCCATTTCATTTAAAGCCGACTAAATGCCCACCACAAACCTTTGCTTGCACACAATTTATTCCCACGATTTATTTATGCTTAAATGCATTTCCCACAACTTATTCCGTTTTTGCGTAGGTTGAAGTTTCCAGCAATTTTTCGAATTGTGTTTAGGCTGCAGTTCCCACACTTAGTATGTAAGTATGTGTAAATAATATGTAATGTATGTAGCTCATAAGAACTAATTAGAAAATTTTTGTAAAAAATATTAAGGAACCTTCTTTAATAAAGGAATCATTTGGTTTGACACTAACAAGCAACCAAGTTCTTTCATTTAATAACAACATTACATGGCGATCCCGCCAGACCTGCTTGATAATAAGCAGAATGCTGAGATCCTGCCAGTGATTTAAAAAGCAGACTACTGCAATTCAAATTAGCAGACTGCTGAGATCCTTCCAGTGACATAATAAGCAAACTGCTGCACTTTAAAGCTAGCAGACTGTTGTTTTTTGAAAAAAAATCAATTGGCGAAATTCAAAGAGGCTTGCAAATCTCCGTGGTGATGATAAAACTAAGTCGAGTCAAACTGATCAATGCTTGCAAGGATCAGGTTTGGATGTACTACTACACATCGGCAACTGAAGACATCCTACGCCGTTTTTAACGCTAAAACAAATCCGACGGAGCAATCTACAACATTACATGGCTTATTATAACATTAACAAATATTTTATCATAACCCAGAATAATACGTTCATTATTCTGAAAGCACACTCAGTGTGCTATAGGTGGACGCCTTTTCGAGATATCATCATAAAGGTGGACCAGGGGTGACTCTAGAATGTGTTTGTACGATATGGGTATCAAACGAAAGGTGTTTATGATTATTTAAAACGTAGTGGGCCTTAGTTATATAGGTGGACGCCTTTTTGAGACATCGCCATAAGGGTGGACGAGGGGTGACTATAGAATGTGTTTGTACGATATGGGTATCAAATTAAAGGTATTAATGAGGGTTTTAAAAAAGAGTGGCCGTTAGTTGTACATGTGAAGGCGTTTTCGAGATATCGACCAAAATGTGGACCAGGGTGACCTAGAACATCATCTGTCGGGTACCGCTAATTTATTTATATATGTAATACCACGAACAGTATTCCTGCCAAGATTCCAAGTGCGGTTGATTTCGCCCTGCAGAACTTTTTCATTTTCTTCTTCTTAATATGGTAGGTGTCACACCCATTTTACAAAGTTTTTTCTAAAGTTATATTTTGCGTCAACAAACCAATCCAATTACCATGTTTCATCTCTTTTTTCATATTTGGTGTAAAATTATGGCATTATTTTCATTTTTCGTAATTTTCTATATCGAAAAAGTGGGCGTGTCGGATTTCGGGCATTTTTTTACCAAGATAAAGTGAATTCAGATAAGTACGTGAACTAAGTTTAGTAAAGATATATCGATTTGTGCTCAAGTTATCGTGTTAACGGCCGAGCGGAAGGACAGACGGACGACTGTGTATACAAACTGGGGGTGCTTCAACCGATTTCGCCCATTTTCACAGAAAACAGTTAGCGTCACAAAGATTGGTAAATTTTTGTTCGACTTATGGCATTAAAAGTATTCTAGATGAATTAAATGAAAAAGGGCGGAGCCACGCTCATTTTGAGATTTTCTTTTATTTTTGTATATTGTTGCACCATATCATTACTGGGGTTGAATGTTGACATAATTTACTTATATACTGTAAAGATATTAAATTTTTTGTTAAAAAATGTTTTTTTTTAACAATCCGATTTTGGTAATTTTTACTTAGGAGTAACGTTCCTGCCAAATTTCATCATGATATCTTCAACGACTGCCAAATTACAGCATGCAAAACTTTGAAATTACCTTCTTTTAAAAGTGGGCGGTGCCACGCCCATTGTCCAAAATTTTACTAATTTTCTATTCTCCGTCATAAGTTAAACTCACCTACCAAGTTTCATCGCTTTAGCCGTCTTTGGTAATGAATTATCGCACGTGCATGTGCTATATACGTAAGCATTCGTTGAAATTTGAAGCCTCTAGCTCTTAAAAAGGGGCAGTAATTACGAAAAGTTCCTTATCTGAACAATCGGTTGTGGCGATATATGCTATATATACGACCGATATCATCCATTTTTTAAGACAACAATATGTGCAATATACGAAAGCATATGGTGAAGTTTGACGCTTCAGTCTGATAAATTTAGGAAGATATGACAAGAATCCTCTTTTTCTGAAAAATCGGTTGTGTGGAGGATATATGCTATAGTGGTCCGATCCGGCCGGTTCCGACAAATGTCTAATCGGACACCTAAATACACCCGCTCACCAAATTTTATCAAAATATCTCAAAAAGTGAGGGCCTAGTTTGCATACGAAACAGACAGACGGACAAACGGACATGGCTAAATCAACTCAGCTCTTCATCCTTCATTCATTTCGGTATACTTAATGGTGGGTTTATCAATTTTCCTTTAAGAACTTACAATTTTGGGATTCGTGACGAAATTAATATACCATTTCATTCTCATGAAAGATATAAAAATTCAACAACAGTTCCACAAACCTAGTTGATTATTTATAATTTTCACTGTTGGAAAAAATACTCACAAAAAAACTCCGGTTTTCAGGAAGAACCTTTTCATTTTTCTTAAACAAATCCTCTGCACTCGACAGAGAAATGTAAGATTTTATTGAGCATGCTTCAGCATCTTGTTGAACTTGCTCATCACCACTTTCGTGTCTGCAAATTCAGTCATCACAGCAGTATTCTGAGAAGATATTAAGGCTAAAGAAAATCAAGTTGAATTTAAGTAAATGTAATATATAGAAAATATTTAACATTCTTACACAAAATGGTCTCCTTCAGGTTTCCGACGGATTCTGGAAGTAAAAAAAACACAAATTAAGAAATATATCTTGTATTCATGTAAATTTGTCCTGCCCTGAAATTGGGTCAATTGCAAGCACACAGGTAAAATTAATTGCAATAACTTTTGAGTTTAAATTGAAATTTTTGATCTTCTATTGTAATTTTCTGAACTTGACTGGAAAAAGTGTAGACTTATAACAAAAATTATTTTATTATCCGGAATCGTAAATGGAATGTGCAGCCAAATCATCAAAATTTCAACAACCACAGAATTTCAAACTTTTTTACTGATATTTCTTCTTAGAGTTTTGTAACTTTCCAACATATGCTGTTTTTTTTTGAAAATAACTATATTGATCTGATTTGGATTAATATTGTATGGGAGATGTCACGACCCTCATTCATATGCACCCCAGTTCTTACCACTTTTCTCTACTGATATTTCCACTGATTGGTGTTGGTCATCTGCTTGCCCCGGTTTTGTTGGTATACATATGAGATGCCTCGCTCCATACATACAAAAATTACCCCCTGTACACTGAATCCCTTTTTTTTTACAAATTTTTGTATATTTCATTTAAATCGGGTGTACGGTAAAAATTTGCGTGTGGCTTATTTATATGGTAAAAGTCTAGTTGAGGGATCGACTGCTAATACGCGTCCAAAAATATCGAGAGAGGTGTCAAACGAGGTGTCTTGACTTCAGTATTAATAATCCGAAGGCGGAAAATAAACATTATAACTCGTTCAAAAGATATTAACGTAAAACAGGTTCCTCCGAAATTTTGAGGAGAACAGCTTTCTGCGTTGGGGACCTTCGGCCGCGATTATAAAGAATTACCCTGGCCGGTCCACCAATGGGGTGGGATCAAAATTAAATGCGTGTAAAATCCCTTTGAACACACACTTTTTTAGGAGCTTAACAACATTACAACAACCACATGAAATTTGCCAAATTCAACTGCAAATATCTCCGGACAGAGATACAATTTTGTTTTTCGCTTTCGGATTATTGTTGTCGAGGTCTTTTGACACCTCTCTCGATATTTGTGGACGCGTATTAGCAGTCGACCCCTCAACTAGACTTTTACCAGGACTTTTAATTTGCCTCTAGTTAAAGCGCAAGGTTAGCAAACGTAAAAGGGGTAACATACTTGCAACATTTAGACGTGTCTAATCAGCTAACACCTGTTGTAAAGTAAAAACCTGTAGCACAAAATTTTATCTTTTTTATTATAGTCAAGCGATGTGTGCAAATCCCTTAAAATATCAGGTTAAGCGAAAGTTGACGAGTTATAAAAGAAATCTTGAACTTGTTCTCAAAATATAAACAATTTGTTTACATAATTGTTCGATATGACAGGAGGGTACCTAGTTAGAGAACGCATAGTACCGATGGTACTATCGAAATGGCATTAATTTAACTCTTGGACTGAAATTTATAGGTCCGACACATAAGATTTTGTATGTGTCATAGTAAGCTGACGGATGAGTGCATTTATACTCGTATTGCGCGGGGGAGCGAAAAATAGCCTAAAACTGTGACTACCATGCCCATTAAATAACTTACCTTGCAAATTTGTTATCTTTGCATGCAGCGCCTTGCAACCTGCACACTCTGCAACTTGTGACTTTTTATCTACAAAAAGAATACTTGAGTTGATGATATCTTATTCAGATGTATATGTGATGAAACTTACAAGAGGATGATGGTACGTTCCCGACGTTGCTGAAGGATACGCGCTTTATTTCTTTTGGCATGGTTGTTATATTTATTGTCAAAGTTTACTGTATGTTAATTTAGTTAATAAGTAGGGAAATTAATATTTAATTGCATATGATTTCGAACCACCAAACAAAACAAACTATTAATTTTCCTAATGTGTTCAATTTAAATTGAGTTAAAAGTGCCATGTAACAATGGTAGCAATAATATGCTATCAATATGTGGGAGACCTACTAGTTTATACTAACGAGGCGTATATGGAGTGCTTCAGACGAACTCCTTCTATAAGCAATTCCTCAGGAAGCGAGGCGGTAATGCCTTAGAACGAGGCGTATATGGAGTGCTTGAGACGAATTCCTTCTATAAGCCATTCCTCATTAAGCGAGGCGGTAATGACTTAGAACGAGGCGTATATGGAGTGCTTGAGACGAACTCCTTCTAAAAGCCATTTCTTCGGAAGCGGAAAGGCAAGCCCTTCAATTTGGCCCGTTTCATATAAAAAATAATTAAGGAATTCATCGGGATGGTAAGGTCCTCTAGACTCAGGAGAAGAGCTTGTAATTGCTTCTTACTCCTTCCTTTTTCTACTGGGTTTACATTCTATTTCTTCAACAGGGTATTGGTTTTCCTCTTCTATGAGTGAGAAGTCGCCCACGCAAATACGGAGAGACATGGAGTTAATTGGTTCTTAAAAGAAACTTCTCAAATTTGCAAATTCTTTCCCTATTATAAAACGTCTGTCTCCTAAAAACCCTGTAATTTCTACTGGTTTGAATGGTTTAATAAGGCAAAAGCTATCTGGCTTTTTAGAAGAAGAAAAGGCGCAATCCTGGAAAAAATGACACAAACCTCTGCCCCTAAGTTTTAACGCCCTGATGCTTTTCCTTTGCAAGCAAAGTTTCACGACTGACTCGATTTATTATTTTTGGAAGAATTTGAGTTGGCTTTTGACACACTTTTTTAATGTTTGTAAATAATTTTCGAAATCGTAAGCTGAAAAACTTGATAACATACCAATTGATTCAACACTCTCCGTTAGATGCATTAAATGATGAACTTTATGAGTAACACTGGAATTCTCAATATAGTTGAGAAATTTTTCAGCAAATAAAGATAACATATTTTTGACAATTTCCAAATTATCTGAATATGATTTGTTATATCAAGAAGAATTTCCGAGCTCTAGGCCACACATATATATTAGTAATAAAAATGCAATTGATTATACTATATATGTTGTATTTATTTATTTTGTCGATATTTCGATTTCAATTAGAAATCATCTTCAGTGCCGTAAAAAATACATTTTTCTATAAAAACCATAAATGCACAAACATAATCTGACACTTACACTTGTGAATGCACCTTGTCGACTAATTCAAAATTTCAATGCAGAACACAGAATATCATAAACAGAAACAAAGATGTATACAAATAATAAACAGTAATAATAAACAAAATATCTGCTAACAACAACGTATATATTAACTT
Source organism: Eurosta solidaginis (assembly GCA_029619165.1). Lineage (NCBI taxonomy): Eukaryota > Metazoa > Arthropoda > Insecta > Diptera > Tephritidae > Eurosta > Eurosta solidaginis. The sequence continues at coordinate 25,103 of JARSSU010016123.1, forward strand.
ATTTGGACACCCTCAGCATTATTGTTGCTAACTTCTCTTCATTACCAAATGTCTGTATGCGTGAGCGATGTTGTCGGTGTCGCTCTTAAAATTCATGCGTATGTCATTGGTGTATTGATAATATGTAGCATTTCGAGAGTGTACCGCTTGGAATATTGTTTTTCTTCTTGCAATATTGTAACATTCTCTACGTCCGGAGAGTGTCCCGTGGTCTTGCAATGTTGCGATAAAGCCGTTCTGTTGTCGTTAGAGTGGTCGCGATTTTTGATGTTCGATTTGTGAGCGGAAATCCTTGTCTTTAGTTTTGATTTAGTAGTACCCACATATACTTTGTTGCATACGTGGGACCCGTCGCCATTACATTTAATTTTGTATATTACGTCGGATTTCTCGTATTTTTCGATTTTGCTTTTTGTATTGCTGTATATTTGTTGTAGGGTATTTTTATACTGGAACGCGATTTGGAATTTTTCTTTGTCATACATGTTTGAATGTTTTATTCGGTTAGACAAACCAGGTACAAATACGGCAGTCTTATATATTTTCTTTATGTTTTGTTCTTTGTTTTTATTCGTAGCGTAAAATTGGTGGATATAACCATTGATAAGGTGGATCGGAAACTCGTTGAGTTGAAGTATTTTTTTGATGATGCTTATATTTTTCGGGTGATATATTCTATCGCTGATAGAGAGAACTCGCCTGACAAAATTTTTGGCCGTGTTTATTATTATACTCCTATCATGTTTCGAGTTAAAATTTATTAACCTTCCGGAAGCCGTATGCTTTTTGTACCAGTCAAAGGTTAGGTGGTTGTTATTTCTCATTACTACCGTGTCCAGAAACGGCAACATTCCATTATTTTCCATCTCAGATGTGAATTTTATTGAGTTATGAAATGAGTTCAAGAGGCCCAGCATTTCTTCAACGGAATCGGTTTTCACAATAGCGAATAAATCGTCAACGTACTTTGTGAGCAGACGAGGTTTGTGCCGTGATTCTTCCTCAAATTTCAATAGTAATTCCTCCTACCTGCATTTGAGAACTAAGACAAAGGAAACGTAACAGTTGTAATGGAAAAATCCGATTACGATAGAAAATTGCAAACATTAGTTAACGATATTTCCTCATACCATGTTTTAAAACGTGATCCCACTAATAAATTGCAAGATAGGAATAACGAGATCGTAGAAAAAACTGTTTAAAAACCAAATGATAGATGAAAAAGAAAAATATAAACTAATGAACAGAACGGCCAATGCGCCCAGATTGTATGGACTACCAAAGATCCACAAAGAAGGAACTCCACTTAGACCTATATGTTCCTCCATTAATTCTCCGTCGTATAATTTGTGTAAATACGTGGTTAATGTCCTGAAAAATATCACTAAAGAGTCCAAGTACAATGTTCAAGACACGATTGAGTTCAAGAATAAGATTAAAAATACATATATATTTTGATGATGAGAGTCTGGTGTCGTTTGATGTTATGTCCCTGTTTCCTAGTATCCCAGTAGGCCATGCCATAGAGATCATATCGTCCAAATGGGACCAAATAAAACCCCACACAACCCTTAATCAAGAGCTATTTTTAAGTGTTGTACGCTTCTGTATACAAGATAACAGATACTTTAGGTACAAAAACAAAGTTTATGAACAACGATCGGGTATGCCTATGGGATCACAAGCATCACCGGTAATAACTGATATAGTAATGGAGGAATTACTATTGAAATTTGAGGAAGAATCACGGCACAAACCTCGTCTGCTCACAAAGTACGTTGACGATTTATTCGCTATTGTGAAAACCGATTCCGTTGAAGGAATGGTGGGCCTCTTGAACTCATTTCATAACTCAATAAAATTCACATCTGAGATGGAAAATAATGGAATGTTGCCGTTTCTGGACACGGTAGTAATAAGAAATAACAACCACCTAACCTTTGACTGGTATAAAAAGCATACGGCTTCCGGGAGTTTAATAAATTTTAACTCGAAACATGATAGGAGTATAATAATAAACACGGCCAAAAATTTTATCAGGCGAGTTCTCTCTATCAGCGATAGAATATATCACCCGAAAAATATAGGAATCATCAAAAAAATACTTCAAAACAACGAGTTTCCGATCCACCTTATCAATGGTTATATCCACCAATTTTACGCTACGGATAAAAACCAAAAACAAAACATAAAGAATATATATAAGACTGCCGTATTTGTACCTGGTTTGTTTAACCGAATAAAACATTCAAACATGTAGGACAAAGAAAAATTCCAAATCGCGTTCCAGTATAAAAATACCCTACAACAAATATACAGCAATACAAAAGCAAAATCGAAAAATACGAGAAATCCGACGTAATATACAAAATTAAATGTAATGGCGACGGGTCCCACGTATGCAACAAAGTATATTTGGGTACTACTAAATCAAAACTAAAGACAAGGATTTCCGCTCACAAATCGAACATCAAAAATCGCGACCACTCTAACGACAACAGAACGGCTTTATCGCAACATTGCAAGACCACGGGACACTCTCCGGACTTAGAGAATGTTACAATATTGCAAGAAGAAAAACAATATTCCAAGCGGTACACTCTCGAAATGCTACATATTATCAATACACCTAATGACATACGCATGAATTTTAAGAGCGACACCGACAACATCGCTCACACATACAGACATTTGGTAATGAAGAGAAGTTAGCAACAATAATGCTGAGGGTGTCCAAATAAGTTGATATATACGTTGTTGTTAGCAGATATTTTGTTTATTATTACTGTTTATTATTTGTATACATCTTTGTTTCTGTTTATGATATTCTGTGTTCTGCATTGAAATTTTAAATTAGTCGACAAGGTGCATTCACAAGTGTAAGTGTCAGATTATATTTGTGCATTTATGTTTTTTATAGAAAAATGTATTTTTTACAGCCCTGAAGATGATTTCTAATTGAAATCGAAATATCGACTAAATAAATAAATACAACATATATGGTATAATCAATTGCATTTTTATTACTAATATATATGTGTGGCCTAGAGCTCGGAAATTCTTCTTGATATAACTTTTGAAAGGCCGAAAATAAAAATAAAAACAACATTAAATATGATTTGGGATAAAGGAGCAGCCTATACGCACAGAATAGAATCAAAAATTGATAATGTAAGTCACCATGAACATTGTCTTTCAGAATGAGGACCCCTGTATATAACAGAAATTGGCGAAACTCAGTTGCCTTCCAATTTGAGATTTCATCGAACGATCTGGGCTTACGGGCGAATTCCTTCGTTATGAACGGTGCTAGAGAGACTAAAAATTGTGACATATGTTTCTGTTTAAGCTTTTCAACTTTTAAACTTATATCGTCTTGTATCATTCTTTTTAAAAAGTTTCGCATTATCTCCAAATCCACCAAATGAATACTATCTATATCTACTTACTTGGCTTATTATTTTTACACCAATTTTTTTTTGAATTCCTTAATTTCGGTTCATGATGTGTTTTGTATCTTCTGGTTAAATAGTCATTATCAGTTACCAAGTTTCCAGACACAGAAGAATATACCATTACATGGTTTACCTTTACCCCGATTTGCGTACACTTGCTGCAACCATGAGAAGCTGAATGATAAGGTCTACCACAAGCAAACGCTTTCGCGGGAGCATCACATACAATTGACCTTATCAGAACTTTTAACAATTTGCCACCTAGTTCAGTGCCATTTTCGAAGATATTCTCTATTTCCGTAACAAAAGGTTTTAAAAATTCCGAAACATCGCTTGGCTTTTTATTTCCAACATATATACCGACAGGAAAAACACAAACTGAACTAAAATCAAATAGCCGCACCAATATTGGCCACAATTGAATGCAAGAGCTTCTGAATAATGGCAACCCATCAATGTTGATGTCTATATAAACAGTAACAATTTCTTTAAATATGTATGCAATTTTCTCCAATTGCTTGCTCAAACCAACATGGCAATAGAGTCCTGGTGGAATGGATTTAGTAACTGCCATTTCTCTTCTTTTGGCATAGAGTGTTTCGGCGCTTCTTGGTACATTTATATTCTCTTCTTGTAAAATACTAAGAAGGCTCTCAAATGCTCTACGTGATGGTCTAAAAGTAGTAAACCATTCCAGGAATTTTTTCCTTAAAGGAACGCTGCAGTTTGCCTATAACTGAATTTCCACTATCTACATTAATAGCTCCATCAGAACAATCACTTTCCTCACATTCATACTTATGTAACGTAGCGTTACAATAACGTAAGCCCCTGTTTCTTATTCACTTAAACCTGAACCTCCCTGTACTTATTTTTCTATAGCATAGCCAACAACCACTTGTACTTATTCTTTTAAAGCATAGTCAACAACCACTCATAGCAAACCAATGAAAATAACAATAATGGTGTGTTGACTTCTCAACCAGTTTGCGGCACCACCCATATAAACATCGAATTTGCATTTTTGCAATTCAGTCCTCTCAGGTGAGCCAGCGAGAGTGGATGTCTTTTTAAAGACATACTTTTCCCTCCTGCTAGCTAGCTGAGTGGAAGGGGCGCTGTCATGGCGCGGGTCACCCTTCACCCAGATAAGGACGAGCGGGGCGGATGCCTTTTTTGTTATTGCCACCCGTCGCCCCCCTAGGTATTGAGCGGCCGGACGCCTTGATGACTATTTCACCCCTCCCCCTCAGCTCTGGCTTCGACCAGCTGAGTGGAAGGGGCGCTGTCATGGCGCGGGTCACCATTCACCCAGGTAAGGACGAGCGGGCGGATGCCTTTGTGCTATTGCCACCCGTCGCCCCCCTGGGTGTTGAGAGGCCCGACGCCTTAATGACTATGTCACCCCTCCCCCTCAGCTCTGGTTTCGGTCGTGAGCCGATGCGTGCGCATAAGGGGCTACCGCTGTGCCGTTAGGGTGCACTTCCCCTCCGCGCACGGATCGATCCACGGTGTATCGGCTGGTACAGCCCCGCCCCTCTTACGCACCTTCTATTAGCGTACAAGTACGAAGGCGGGGGTGTCCAGCGGTGAAACTAGCACTAACGAGTCCGCGCAGTCTCTTCCCCAGGCGACCGACCCGCGGACTACCGATCCTGTTGAAGCCGACCGACCAGCCCGTTGGTACGCCCATCCTACCCCGTCCGGAACACGCAGCCGCTGTCCAGGTAAACCCCGTCACCAGCCTATTTCCCCTCTGACCCGGCTCTGGTATGCGCTCCGGAGCCCACCCACGTTGCATCCGTCACGCCTCTGCTACGACGACCGTTGGCCGTCTTCCATCCAACACCGTTAAGCCGGTGCATCTGTCACGCCACTGCTAAGACGACCGTTGGCCGTCTGCCATCCTACCGCCGTTAAGCCGCTGCATCCGTCACGCCGCTGCTACGACGACCGTTGGCCGTTCGCCACCCTACCGCCGTTAACCCACTGCTTCCGTACCACCGTACCAATCCGCACGTCACCCGACCGTTCAACCGTCCTACCTAACCCCCTCTGCTCCAACGGCCGTTAGCCGCCGCTCCGCCTCTCACCATCTTGCGACGGAAAGCTGCTGCCCTTTAATATCTCCAGCCGTGTGTGCG
>JARSSU010016124.1:0-55104 GCA_029619165.1 Eurosta solidaginis
CTACCTACTTTGAAGAAATAAAAGACGAATAAAGATAAATCGGATTCAAGGGGTTGCTAAGCGCTAAAGTTATGTTCGGCATGTTTTTAATATAGTTTTTAATTCACGTGCATTCACCACTCTACACACCACGTTAAGATTTAGTTCCAAAAGGAACTGATTCGACAAGGACTCGCATGTTAAATATCGGGACGATGCACAAAAAAAATAAACAAATGCAAATTCTTAACAAGATTCGCTTAAAACACAGTGAGGTGAACAATTAGGTGGGGGAAAACTGTGAAGTGTAAAGCTTTGTATCGCACTAAAAACTCATTTTTCCTTTGCGTTCATTTCACCGCAAACAAACATCTTTTCCGAACTCTAAGTCACCTCTTTTAGAACACTTTTATCAAGTGTTGGATGTTATTAGTTCCATATTGAGATGGAAGCTTACGGTAATTTAAGATAGCACATACTCTTATACCACAACGGTGGTGAAAGCTTACGATTTTCAATTGCTATGGAAATCTTGGCAGTGCAAACTATGAAATATGATGATGGGCCTTTACAATTTCGCACAGTTTGAATACCACTTTATGGAAACGAAATATTAATTCTCTTTGCTTTAGTTAGATTGCTTGGTGTGATTTACGTGCGGACTTAGAATAAACTATAACGATGATACAGCAAGCGTTTTTATTTCTCGACAGCTTCCTGTTCCTGGAGTCTACTAGCAGACCCGGCAGACGTTGTTCTGCCTAAATTTGGTATATCTGCATACATTTAATAAGCTTTTTCGTCTAACTCTGCCCTCGCCCCTCACACTTTTTCCTAATCTTTGTATTCACTCCTCCTCCCGTATTTTCGCTTCATCTATCTCCATCTTCGTCTCATTATATCTCTTTCTCAGTCTGCTTCTCTCTTTTCTCTTCTCTCAAGTTCTTCGCATTCTTCTTCATATCTTATTGCCAGTCCCAGAGGGTGGTATGTATTTTGTTCTAGTCCCATTCCGAGTCCCATCCACTCCGAGTCTCAGTCTCAGTCCCAGTCCTAATACCAGTCCGTCTCTGGTCTACTTCCCGGAAAAAAGCATCGTAAATACTAATATAGGCAAATTTATATACCAAATTTCAGGCAAATCGAATAGGACGTATGTATATAGGTATGTGGGATTATTAATTCAGGTCGTTATTTCGGCTTCGCAAGCATATTTATCAGTTTTGCCAGGTGATGCGACTAAATCGAATATCACAATGAAAATTACTTAAAAGCTCTCATCAACAGCTTTCATTTGATATCCATATTGTATAAACACATTCTAGGGGTGCCGGGTCCACGTTTTGGCCTATATCTCGAGATCCTAGCCACCAATAGGTATGAAAACTACCCTGTACTAAAGCACTCATCAACAGCTTTCATTTGATATCCATATTGTATAAACACATTCTAGGGGTGCCCGGGTCCACGTTTTGGCCTATATCTCGAGACCCTAGCCACAAATAGGTATGAAAACTACCCTGTACTAAAGCACTCACCAACAACTTTCATTTGATATCCATATTGTATAAAACAATTCTAGGGGTGCCCGGTCCACAATTTGTCCTATATCTCGAGACCCTAGTCACCAAAATGTATCCAGGTCCACTTCCCGGAAAAAAATTATCCTACATTTTATTCTAGATATAACGCTACCTACATACGAAATTTCAGGCAAATGGAGCCATATATACAATAGTTTAGAATAAATCGGTCCCTGGTCCACTTCCGGAAAAAAAATTTCACAAACACTCTCGGGTTCCTACTAAGTTATCCTGAAAATTTGAATAAAATCGCCGTGGTATTTTCGGATTCCATAAGCCTCATAAAACACACAAACATACAAACATACATACATACATCCTATTTTATATATATAGATAACAAATTGAATGAAAGTGTGTAACATGGGTGGGGATTTCAGTCGTCCAGCAGGAGAGCCGCATTGCTATCGAACTTTCTGTAGTAGGTTCAAGAATCATACTGTAGTAGCATCTCTGCTGACCCTTACGCACGTTATAATCTATGTTATCCCCTACTACACTGCTTCTCTGCTATCGTGCAGGCCAGTCGTCGCTCTACCACTAAATATCGTGCTAGGTCAGGAGTAAGGTGCTCCCTGCCTGAGTTGTGTCTCGGCAGTTGCTCACAAATGTAAATTCTTCCGTAGCGCTTTCTCAACTGCTTCTTGACCACATGCCATATGTGAGGCTCGGCATTACTTCCGTTTTGCCTTTCAGTACACGTGCCACACGTCTACGGTAAAGTTGCCTTCTTTACACAACGCTCTTCCACCTCTGCTGCGAAATGTGCAATACTATCAGTGGTCTATTGCCTCACCGTCGCAGTCAAAAAATCCAAACGCTATCTCGCGATATTACTTTTTTGGCGCGGAAAGCTTTTAGAAAGCACCTAGCCTACATTCCGCTAATATACGTGAAGATGACACAGTCTGCTTAGCCCTTGCTACTGCTACTGCAAGATATGTACTAATTTTTTTCCATCTTTCACAGAAATCACAACTCCCGACAATTCAAGGACGTCATCAGAACCGAACCACCACCTGATCTAACATCGCTTATTGAAGACAAAGAAAAAATTATTGTCAAAACCCTGCACAACAACACCAATATAGCGCTTTGATGACAGTAGACAATTTAAGCATACGGTGATACACATAACAACTGCTGAACCGCAGACCTCCCAAATGGTTCACAATGAATTAACTCTTAAGACAACAATTGAGATTGAAGATTCCCGAAGGTAACGCGCCACGAAAAAGGAAGACACACAAAAAATACAATATCATCATTTTTAGACTTACTCTTAGGCATGGCGAACCGGATTTGATTGAAGGATTGACCGAAGTTAATGTAACCGTGGGCGCTACGCCAGTGCCGCCATTCAAAGCATGCCAGAAGAACTGCCACAGGCAGTGGTGACGTTAATACCGAATCTCACAACAACAAACAAACAAACGGCAATACCGAACACAACAGCCACTAGCTACAACAACAAAGAGGACAACACAACAACAAGTCCTACAAACGACGATACAGCAAGCACAAACAACAAAGAAACACATATGCATCGACAATTTATGCAAAACTCAGCAACTTCTTTGGCTGCTTTAAACCACAAATTAAATGCCGACCGCTGTGGCACAACAAGATTTAGGCCTAAGCCGAAAACGCCGCCAGTGACATAGATACAATACAACAACAAAAATAGCAAACGACTACAAAGCCAAAGATTACACGGCCAAAATTTCAGTTTGTTAGCGGCGCGTCAGACGACAAAAATTCCAACTGTATTAGGCACAAGCTATAAACGTTTACAATAGCAACAAAACAACAACAGTGACCACCACTACAAACAACCATCGCACCGTCTGTGTCACTAACAACTACAACAACAACACTGCGTCCACAACCGCCTACAGCGAAACCTTACTACGTTCACCTTTTGATACGTTGCCCTTTATGGATGCCAGCTTCGATTGTGAAAACGCACTACGTACGTCCATTGTGGTTGGCCAACATGCGGAAGTCGATATGCTAGGTTTGATGGATTATAAGCATTCATCGAATCATTTTGAAGGATTAGAGGCAGCGCGCGAAAGTTTTCCACCGAGCGGCCCAACGTTGACACCAACGACAACTACGACAACAACAACAATGTGTACCATTAGTACAAAGAGATATTGAACAAATAATTTCAGCAGCAAATGTGGCGCCACAAATGTTAGATGCATAGCGCAGCAGGCGCTGTCACAACTACAAACAACCTCGGTTGAGGTGCAACACAGCGCTTCGAATAGCTTAATTGATCCGGCGGGTGTGCTAAACGCTGGCCGGCTGTAATATCTACGGGCGTATGTATCGTGTAGGACGCATCATATTGGAATTGTCCAGTCCGTGTTTGGAGTGCAAAATGTACTGAAGTAGGCGTGAAGTGTGGCCAATTGGACTGTTAGTTAGGTTAAAAGTACATACATATACTTACTTAAATATTACTTGTAGTAGTTTAGAGTTAGTAGAATTAAGATGATTAGTTTGTAGTGGAGCGCATGCGTAGTGCAGTAAAAAATGTGTTCAATATTCTACTTCGATTGAAGAATGGCGCCTGATTAGGGGACCATAATGCTGATGGTGACTGTTTTCTGCATTTGCGAAAACTCAAAATTTGTTTTGGTAATTGAAAATAAACTGAGAGTTAGAAAAATATTTATGCGCTGAACCTGAAGCTTTTATAAAGCAGAGTAATTTTTTGGCTTGGGTAACTTTTTGTGTCCGGACTTTTTAGACTTTTCAGATCATGTAATTTTTGAAAACCGGTTAGTTTTTAGAACAGGTACATTTTTAGAACCGGGTACTTTTTAAAAGCCGTAGTATTTCTTTAGTGATGGGATATACTAACAGTAATTATTACGCCACCTGCACTGCGATTTTATTTAGATCTATTATGCTTACCTCTCAGCCTATAATTGTATGTGAATGCTTTTTATGTATATGAGATACGTCAAGTGGTTTACTCCATATCAAGAAGGAACTAAGAGTCACTCCACCTAGAGGGGAGAGGACACTGTCTTTCCAGAACGTCGCATTCGCAGAGAATGTGGACCGGCGTTCATCCTCAAGCTCACAAAAGCTACAAATGTGTGTATCGATAGATCTGACGTAGTTAGGTAATATCGTAGACTACAGTTTTCCATACAGTACCCTGTGAGAGTTCTTAGCTCCTATCTGCTTAGATTAATTAGTTGCTGGTACTCTCATTGCTGAGAGCATAAACTATTCGGCACTGTCCTTGCCTCGTGCGTTTAATCCAGTGTGGTCTGAGCTACTCTGTTTCCCCAGATACTTATCTTCCCTAGTGTCTGCCTTTGTAAGTCCACAGAAGGGCTCTGAACCATAGAAAAGTTGTTATAGCAGTTTTTGGCTCCTCAGATCATTTAGAACTACAGGGCTTACACGCAAAGAAATAATTGTTTAGGACTGCAAGTCACGTAAGGCTGCCTAGCTGTCTGATATAATGACGTTATTCCTCAAGGATAAGCCTCTTCTTAGACATTATGTACCGCAAACTTCTATTGCTGGATTTCTGCCTGAAATCTGCTGGGCTGCATCGCATTAGTATCGATTTCTTGAATTTCGGCCATAGAAGTCAACTGCCGCTTTTCTATCAAAGCCACTAGCTCTTAGGAGATTTACACACTCACGAACTACAAATGAAACTAATACACTCAGAGCAAAAATCGTTCTAAAAAGAACGAAGCAAGTTCAAAATTAAAAACATTCGTTGACAAAAGTCTGCTAAGTACATTTTTTCTTAACTCGTGATCGATGTGGTTGTTTAAGAACAGTTTTTGCAAGCACACCGTTCGTGTTTATGACCAGTTTGGTATTGATGTGTGAACCTTCTGTGCTCATTTCAAGCACTACTTGGACTTGCTTTAAGATTTTTCGTTCTCATGCTTCGAGAACGACTTTTTGTCGATTTAACAGTTTTCGTTCTCGGTTCAAGAACGGTCTGTGCTTGATCATTGATGGGAGGGAAATTATTTTCAAAAGGTACCCATTTATTTTTTATTAATAATAATTTGTTTGTCATAAATAAAAAATATTTAGAACAAAAAATTTTATTAAAGTCAAAAAGTAAATATGCAAATATGCATTTTTCCTATATTTCCTTATTGGGAAATTATTCTTATGAACATGAAAAGCTTAAATTGAGTCGGTGGTTCTGGATTTTAGAACGTGTTTTCTCTGAGTGTAAAAGCGTGTCAAAAAACGGAATTGGATCAGAGAAGGAAAACACTGTTAACGCATTTTTTGTATTATTTTCTATATTATTTTAGAGGAGAACTTTTCCCTCCATAATTTAGATATTATCTGTTGTCCGTTATTGTTATATGGTGCCTGAAACGGCGAGCATCCGTACAGTCTTTGAAAAATTAAACTGCTCCTTTAAACACTAGGTAGAAGAGTTCCATCCGAGCACCATATAGTATAATATAAACAAAATATACCTATATATCATTTTTTTAGAAAACTGGGAGATGTTACATATATATTTGTACCAAAAACCTCTATAATAGTATTTTTGACAATACTGCACGTGAAACTTATCTTACTACATTTTAAGTATCTATGTTTGAGACTTAAATTTTCCTATCCGAAAAATGGCTTTAACCGAATGCTTTGGCTCCCAAGGCCATCCATATCTTTGTTCAATACAGAGTTAGCATATACAATTTTTTCGCATAGCAGTTTGTTACTATGATATCTTCTATTTAATAATTACATTGTACAATAGGGAATTTGCAACAAAGTAACCAAGATGGTTTTTTGAAGGTGACTTAGCATAGAGTAATTTTGCGAACAGACTTATAGCCCAGCAACATGTTGCTAAAGATTTTTTCGAAATTTTCTTTTTAGTGTTGAAAAAACGTTGGAAGGACCAATAGTGGAGCATTGAAGTGTTAGTATGAAATCTTAAGCAATATTATATCTGGGACAGCAAAGTTGAAACTCTTTCAAATTTTTTACAACTTGACACAAGACCCCTTGGCATCCCTAACATTGAGTAAAAAAGTATCTCCAGCGAAAATAATATACATACATATACGAAGTCCGTTCTATAAAAATTACCGTTATTACTCTGTTTCAAGAAAAAAATTCAAATTTTTTTGCACTGTGTTATCATTGTTTCGTAACTTTTATTTTATTTTCTAATGGTCGCAAACATATATTTATTTAGATAAATTTCATTATATTATAATCATATAAGTTTATTCATTTTTTTAGTAATCACGTGAAAATATTTGAAAGTATTCTAGTTTACTCGGCATAATAATATGTAAGATGTAAATTTTGATAAGTGAAATATTTATAAAATAGTATTAATATTAGAGAAAAATAATATAAAATAGTATGTTAAGATTAGAAATATTTAAATTTTTAAAACTAACCGAATCTTTATAGAAGAAAATATTTGCTGCATATGATTTCGATAGTGATCATTAAACTTAATTCCTCAGTTCATTATCATAAAGTTTAATTAAAATAAAAATGTTTAAACAACAAAACATAAGTTTAAAAAACTTCTTTACTGACTTTTACCTACCTCAGTCAGCAACACAAATCGATCAGTAAAAAACCACCCTCGTTTTGAATGAACACACAGCACATACAAATAAATATACTTAAACATCCACTTTGACAATATGTGCTCATGTACCTAGGGACTATAAATACAAGAGAAACGACAAAAACAGGTCAGAACGAAAATCGACACTGATGATGGCACAACGCCAAACCGGTTGCTTTGAAACAAAATTTGACAAGAGATGACGGAACATCGTTCCAATATACATTAGTACGAATTCTGTAAAAGATAACTTATATTATGAATACCTTTCATGAATAGAGCAGAACCATTATGTGTTGAAACTTGAAAAATTCATAAAGTCTGAATAAACAGTTGTATGGGATATATGTATATTATATACGACCGATCTTACCGACGTTTCATACAACAATAGTATGCCTTAAATGTAAAGACCCTGTGAAATTTGCAAGCTCTAGATGTAAAATGAAGTAGATGTTCATTTAACTTCTTAACACACTTAAGTACATGAATACATTAAAGTAAGTAGCCACACATACACATAACCAGCAGCTTGAAGCAGAGATATTGCTTCACCTACACATATGTAGTCAGCAGATAAGAGCGAAGAAGAAAGAGAAACAGTCATACATCACGTTATCATTAGCTAAGAGCAGAAGATTTTACTCACACATACATATGCATATAGCTAGAAGAAAAACAAAACTACAGATAATCAAATATATAGCATAATAACCAAGTATGAGCTACAGCTGGCATGTTCGTGAAGAGTCTAGAACTTAGGAGTAAATAGTGAACGAGGCTAAGTGAGAGTATAAAAGCAGCGCGGTTTGATTTAACATGCTTTAGCGCAGTATGCGAGTATTGTAATTGTACCACCAAAGTAGTCTTAAAAAAATAATATTGCTATACTGAATATTTGAGTTATTTATTCGACAGTTCAGGATTCGAATGTTAACAGCAACAGCAAAATAATCAGAAATTTCCCAAAATTCGTTACAATATATAACCGATCTTGAAAATGTTTTCAGGCAAAAATGAAGGCCTTAAATGTAATCCTCCTGTGCAATTTCATATTCTAATTGTTAAAATGAGGAATAAAAGGCAAAGAAAACTCTTTTCTAAAAATCGGTGTATGGGGGATATATGCTATGGTTCGATCCGGTCGGTTGCGACAAATGATTAATCGGATATCAAATATACCAGCTTATCAAATTTCAACAAGATATGTCAAAAATTGAGGGATTAGTTTGCGTTCTAACGACAGACAGATGGGCAGACAGCAGACGGACATGGCTAAATCAACTCGGCTCGATATACTGAAATGATAAAGATGACGAACTTATATCAGATTTAGCCACGCCGGTCTGTCCTTCTATCTATCTGTATGTATATTTGGGTCTGGGTGTATTTGGGTGTGTCTGATTTATCATTTGTCGGAACAAACCGATCGGACCACTATAGCATATATCTTCCATACAAATGATTTTTCAGATAAGAGGATTTCGCCATTTCTTCTCTCATTTTAAAAGCAGCTTAAAAACTTCACATGATGATTACATATACATAAGGCATATATTGTTGCCTGGAAAAATTGTCGAAATCGGTCAAATATGTAAATATATCTAACACAGCCGATTACTCAGCTTAAGATTTTTTTCAGCTCCATTGGTGAACAGTATAAGGTCTGTTCAGCGTAACCGAAGACAGTTCTGTCCTTACTTGTTCTCTTTCTCTTCATGTGAACGGAGCCATGCGTAAAAGGTAATCGCCATATAAAAATGCAAAAGTCAAACATTCATAAGTTAATACTTTCACCATTTCGGGAAGCCAACTAAGTATATAGATAGGGAATAATTAAAAATTGTATTTGAATATCATACTAATAATAGACTTTAAATTTTAAAAATCGTGTTATCACTTAGCACATTGCACAAACGAAATTAGTGGCATATTTACACGTGTTTTCGGAGGTATTTGTAATTAAAGCGCTACGACTCCATAATAGTGAAGACATAAGCGCCTATAAGTACATGCACAAATTGTCAATACATGACTATTCGATTTTAGAAAACTCCTTATTTAGATTCCACCATAGAGTAAAAATCCCAAACACAATCCAGCTAAGCCGCCAGCAATGTGGCGCTTCTATACAAATACGTGGATTTGATTATCATGACGAAGTAATGAAAGCTGTGACGCCAACATCACTGATGCACAAATCACTAATGCCAGAGTACGCAAATAACAATGAGGATAATTGGCGAAAATTCTAAAGGAAAAAAATTTATAAATTTTCTAATAATTGCTTAAACATCTCATAAAACCTACCTTCCACATATGTGGCAGATGGCTTGTCAAAGCGCATATACACAAGCCGAAGCGCCTAGCAGTGAAAGTCCAGGCTGCAAATAAGCGATAGTCAACGAGTCCAACAATCCCACCAACAATGTAAATCAAAGCACGTGCCAATGACCTTGCTCATTCTCCATGACAAAAACCGATAATGCACTGTAAACGTTTCAAACGTTAGAGAATAAGAAAGTGTAGGAAATAAGTTAACCTAAAAAGAGCGCTAAATTCAGTCTGCTACTATGATGTTTGATCATACTTAGGTTAGACTAGGTTAAACTGCCCGGTCATACTTACTTGTAGCAAATATTCAAAAGCAAATGTATGAGATCAGAATGTAATAGCGTGTAAGTGAAGTGAGCGCCAATACTCGTAGGAATGCTCGGTATGTAAATGAGACGTTGATAAATGCAATCATTGGCGATGAAATAGAGAGAGATCTGTAGATTTAGAACGCAAAGGGGAACATGATTATTAACTTAATTATGAAAATCTAAAACTTCTGCAAACGTTAAAGCTAGTGGGTAGCGGAGTTTCCGTGGGCTTGGGAGTGGCAGTGAGAGGGAGAGCATTGAGGACGAGGTAGCCGAACAGTATACGAGGGAGAAGTGCAGCTCACTTGTTGAATGTAGGCAAACCAAATTTTGTGAAATGTAGAGGGTGATAGAGCACGTATGTTTTTTGGAGATCGTCATCCTCACAAAGAGACTCATCCCCCACTATCAGTATATTAGACAGGTGAGGACCAGCCAAATAGAAACACTCACTTCATGGAAATATCTGGGCATGCAGGCAGGCAGTAAGCTCACCTTCTCGGATCACATCCGTGGAGCCTGCGAAGTGGTGCATAACAAATTGATTAATGACAAATACAGGTGGTCCCAAAATAATGTACAAGGAACAGATAGCATCAGCCTCGATTCTATACACTTTAGCGGTGCAGAAACTGAGCGTATGCAATCAAATACCGGAAGAACTAACCGCCCTCGCATCGGTGATACGCAGAAAGGCGCTGCTCAGCTTACCTTACGGTATCGGCTGAAGCTGTCATGGTCGTTCTGGAAATCATACCAATTTATCTCACACTGAGGAATGAAAGCAATATACGACTGTCATACGAATTGATTCTGGCAAAAATAGTGGAGCAACAGTAACCGTAGAAAAGTGGACCAGTGAACTATTTCTGAACTGAGCCCATGGTTGAACAACCACACGGAGAGTGACTTTTACCTGACATGGTTACTTCTGCAATATCTGCACATAATGTGTAAGGTTGAAAGCCAAAATTACCTGTTCTGGGGAAAATTATACGATTTACACTACACCTTCTTCGAATGTGAGCACTTCGCCGAACAACGAAGGAGGATAGAAGTGATAAATGGTTACCTACCTCCAGGCAATGTTATCGATAATATTACCTGCTGAAGCGACAGATGGGATACTGTCAGCACATTTGTGAGGCATATATTTCTCAGTAAATAATCAAATGGATGCTTAGCCCATTAGTGCGAGAGTAGCCATGGAGCTCGCCTGGCAAGTACCTGTACCCGAAGTATTGCCAAATCCGGTGCCAAGTTCGGGGAATTGCACGAGCTGTGGGAGGTTAGATTTTAGTGGGTAGCCGTTCATGTAAGAAGGGAGTCTCGCAGTGAGTATTAAAAATCTCGGTCATTGTATAAACATTTCCTCTTCGACAAAACTCAAACGATATGAAAAACAAAATTTTATGTCGTATTTATTTTATGTTATGTTATTTTATGTTATGTTATGTTATGTTATGCTATATTATGTTATGTTATGCTATATTATGTTGTGTTATGTTATGCTATGTTGTGTTATGTTTATGTTATATTATGTTATGGTTTGCATTTGATGTTATGTAAACATCATGTTAATCGGCTTATGGTTTGCCATAGCTTTTACGCTTGTTTTACAATAATAAAAAGATTAAAATGATGAATATGAAAGCGAAGATTAATACAGAAAAAACTAGTAAGAAATAGGGAAAATATGCAATATCATTATGTATGCAAATTTTACGATCTTTTTTGCCAGCGTCGATATATACCCTCTTCGAACCAAACCAAATTTATCTTGCTTAAATATACCTCAACTAAAGTACAGTGCAATTTTCTCATGTTTTGCTTTCAACATTTTTGCAACTTAATTCCATTCAATCCCAATTTGGTTAAACTATGTTACGAAATACGAAAACCACAAAATAATCACAGCATCGATTAAGTCATATGCATATATATATTGATATTTGTGTAGGTACCTACAAACATACGCACAATCTAATATAATTACATTTCCCTCCAAGAAACTCGAGTACTTAGACCTCGCTAGTGAAGAGTGCTCCATAAAGATCAATAAGTCGCTACTATACAATTTATACAATTCGCTAGCCTAAGGACAAAACTTTTTACCCAGCTTTACGGAATATGTACTCTTATTCTTAAAGAAATTACATTCTTAGTGTATATGTAGCACATGAGGAATACCCTGTATAGGGGTATATGCAAACAAAGGATAAGAGTTTATACGTCATTTTCCATATTTTATTCATACATAAATATGTACAGCGATATCGGTCATTTGGAAGAGATTGATATCACTTGAGGCCAATTTTGAATTTCTTTGGCATTTGTATTGCGAAGTTGAAGCAACTTAAACAAAACATAGAAAATTGTTGATTCAATGAAAAGAAAATAATACATTCAACTGACTTTACTAAAGTTCAGTAGAGTTAACGATCCCTTAAATACCCGCGATTAGCGTAGATATAGATATTATTTTGGTACACTACTACCCCAAGTGGAGCACTTCTTAGGTACTCCTCTATGTATATGACAGAAATAAATCACATGGTGCATTAAAGTGATTTTGTGAATTGTGCAACACTCATACAAAAGACTACACTGATGTTTCGCTACAATTAAAGACAACAGCGCCACCACTTCAAAGTTAATTTTTTGTAGTTTTGATTAAATGTGTCATTATTAATGCGAGCAAATTGACAAATTTTTTGTTGTAATTAACTGGCTGCTGTTTTATATTAAAACGTACGTTTGACTTAAATGGAAAACAAAAAAGTGAAACATGACAGTGTAACATCTTTTTTCTGTACAATCGATTTCAATTGCAAAATACAAATGTGAACACATTCAAGTGCGCTCATACACACACAAATGGATGTCGCACTTAATTCGGTTATTTGTTGCTCATACGCCCCAGTGACCTTTTCGAGTGAATTAGTGATTTGCTAAAAAAATACAATTGCCAGTCTCGAGATCAAAAACTGATATAAATTTATTAATTTTCCATGTGTGTTTGCATATGGGGCCATTTAGGGACCACTTCGGTATCAAACCGGCATTGTTTTCGGGATTAACACGTAACATTCTGAGAGCATTCGGTTCAAAGTAGTGATACTTTCTGTGATAGTTTCGGAATAGTACCCAAAATACAGGTTTGGAAAAAGTCAGCGTTTCAAAGTCACAGGTAACAAAAAAGTTCTCGAGGGGCAAAAATAATTTGCCTCCAAAAGGCAAAGAACTAGTAAAAATTTTAATTATTGTAAATTTTTAAATCATCGGTAAAGCGACAAACTGTTTTAAAAATGTGATTTCTTTGAAACCAGGGACGAGTTACTTCCGCAATTTTGTATTGTTATAGCGATTTTGAGAAACGTTCGGATTTTTTTTTCTGGCATGATTTTTGTACTAAATTCTAAGTTTTCGTCATATATTTGAATCGTTCCAGTAAATTATAATCGTTTACGAGAAAAAACTAATCGGTTTAGTAAAGTCACGACTGATAAACAAGTCACCGGTTTATAAAAAAATAACTTTTTACATATAAATAACGCTAAAAGCAAATTTTGAGAAAAAGTTGACCAGTGACTTGTATAAAAATTTATCTTTTTTCGAATACAATAACTTTTTAGAACCTATAAAACCGATTTTTTTAAACTTTTGTAAAATTATTTTCGGGATTGACTTTTTAAAACATACCACCTCGGAAATAATTGCCTCCAAAACAGTAACTGCTTTGAAAAAATTACTTGTGCTTGAAATGTCACTTGTTCAGAAAAATATTTACTGAAAATGTGGTCAGTTGGGAAACGAACGATATTTTTTTAACCGGTGATTTTTCTGCCCTTTTCTTGGTTTTTTCTAAATTTTCGGACTTGTTGATTTGGACAATAATGTGTTCCTTCAAACTTCACTCCAAACCAGAAGTTAATGCTCTAGCAAAAAAGTCACTTCTTTTCTGTATATTTTGTTGTGATAATTTTGAAAGTTGTTTCAAATAGCTACGTAATTAGATTTTTTTGAACATATGACTTCTTTGAAAACGAATGACTTTGAAACTGGTGATTCGCTGTTGTTTTCTGGATTTTTTGCGGAAACATTTGTGAAACAATTTTGAAGCAACTTCGGTACTTTTTAGTGTACTTTGAAATGGGTTGAGAATTAAAAAAACGGGTCATTCGTTCCAAAAAAATCATCGATGAAATAGCATCACTTTTCTTAAATTTTGGGATCATTTTCGAATTGCCTCGGAGATGAAACTCATTCCAGAAAAGTAATTAATTCGCTGATTCAAAGCCACTCTTTACAAAAATTCACGAATGACAGAAAAATTCACTTGTTCTATTTAGTCCCGATGCATTAGACGTCCTATTTTCCAAAACAACCAACTGTTAAGAAAGTACTTATTTTAAAATTGTGACTTCTTTAATACTATTATTTTGTTTTTTTTCGGATCACTGATTTCTAGATTATTTTTGGGATTTTTTCGAATAATATTCCCATTTTTTCGATACCTGTTGGGATAATCTGGGCAGCGTTGATGGAAGTAATAAGTTCCGGAAAAACTTACCAGTTTCGACATAAACACACCGAACCGAAACACTGTTACAAATCACTAGTGGAAAATTAATTCTTCCTTTCTAAAAAGTCACTGAAATTTCCCTTTTGCGTAACATCTAACGTTTTCCGAAAACATTTTGTGTGTGAAAATTTGACTTTTCCTTCACCGGGGACTTTTCAGAACAGTGATTTTCATGTTATTTGGGATTTCTTGAAGACAATTCAAGATTATTTTGGAACTGCCTTTTGGTATTGAATAGTTTTGGAAATAATTGATTCCGGTAAGCTTTACCTTAAAGCCGAATTAAAATCACGGCTTGATAAATAGTCGCTATTCCAAAAAAATATATCTGTTCATAACTCAGCATTTTTTTACACAATTTTTGGGATAATTTTAAATCGCTTGCCTAATGGAACTGGTTCCAGAAAAAGTCACGAGTGACAAATAAACCACTTTCACAAAAAAAATCACAAATTCAATTTCCCATAATAACCACGCGTTTTATAAATACTTTTAAAAGCATGACATTGTGTTGTTGTACCGATAACGTTGCTCCCCGAAGGCTTTAGGGAGTGTTATCGATGTGATGGTCCTTTGACGGATACAGATCCGGTACGCTCCGGTACCTCAGCACCATTAAGGTGCTAGCCCGACCATCTCGGGAACGATTTATGTGGCCACATTAAACCTTCAGGGCCATGCCCTCCCTCCCCACCCCCAAATTCCATGAGGAGCTTGGGGTCGCCAGAGCCTCGTCTGTTAGTGAAACAGGATTCGCCGTGGATAAGCGAGGTTGACAATTGGGTTTGGAGAAGCTATATATTGCGCTGGCAACCTGAGGGTTGCGCTACACAGCCCTGAATCTGGTATTTTAGTCGCCTCTTACGACAGGCATACCTACCGCGGGTATATTCTGACCCCCTAACCGCTGGGGTCAGCATGCCATTCTTTCAAATCAGTGACTTTTTGAGCAAAGTGACTTTTTCTCAAACTAACACGTTTGCGAAATCAGCCAACTTTATTGTACCGGTACTGAAAAAATTCCCTTCTTGTCCTAAATTAACTCCGAAATAGTCTCGAACGCTATCGCGAAATTATCCCGAACTGGTACAACACGAGCTACTAAACAATCATGTTATGTTCTGTTCCGTAGTTATGTCGAAAACTTATACCCGCATGATTTATGTTCCGAAAAATTACCCAGATGGCCTTAACAGTAAACGTTCAAAATCTGAAATAAAATCTTCGGTTGTCGCAAAGAACTCCAAAAAAGTCCCAGGATAAAATTTACATATGTGGTCCACCGATGATTACGAACTGACTTAGCAAATTTTCTGATAATGCCCATCCCTGCTCCCCATTACATTTTCAGAAGTACAATCTTATTTCACCTGAATGCCAGACATTATAATAATGAACCAAGGTATGCGCCACAAACGTTTTCGTTCCGTTAAATCATCAATGAAAATTTTTGCAATCGGCGCTGTCCCATTTGGCAACAACAATGGTTTAGCTGCTACCATAGTAAATTGTCTTGAGTAGAAGCAACTCCTTATTTTCGATGGCCATAACAATATTAGCGCATTTTGTGCATAACACATTCGCCTTGTTCGTTTGCATTCTTTTCATCAGATTGGAATGCTTCATTGAACTTCAAATGCCAACTTAATTCGTCAAATCATATCTTATCGGCGCCATAACACACGAGATTTCAGACAATACAACTTTTGATTCAAATTCTTTTTTATTTATTTTAATATAAACGACGCGTACGCCTACAAAGCTGCCGCACAACTGATTTGAATCAGATCGATTGTTCATTGATCGCCCTGATCGCCCATTGATCAGCGTTAGCAGCAAAAGCGCAAATGATTTTTATTGCACTATGCCATATGGCTTATGAACGTGCGTATGTATGTTTATTTTGTCCGTAGGTGGGTACTTTTTTGTTTATGAAGGGAATATGAATGTGACGCTATTAAGATTTGGTAGTCAGAGTATTTTGTTTATTTTTCTGCAGCAATTAAGATTTGTTTCCAAGAATCAAAATTGGTTTGCCTTTCAAGGGAATGCAAAAGAATATTATGTAAGAATTGCTTTACTAATAACCGGCTAGCCTGGTACTTAACTCTAATGCAGGCAGGCTTTACCGAGTGTGAGACTGCCTTCTTATCATGACGAGCTCCACACTACATTGAACTTCCGACAGGGCGCTCATTTGTTCGCACCTGGAACCACATTTGACGTTATGTGAGATCTGTAAGTCCTCTCATGTTACTGAGCCCTGTTCGCTTCGATAGGAGTATATTCCTAAAGAAGCTGCTAAACGTATTCCGTAAGTCATTTTTAAGTTAAGGTTCATTTTATGAATGACACTTTCTGGCGATAGATATACAAGTGGCTCTTCGATTCTCCTCTTTTGTTATACAAACTAAATGCATTCGAAGCAAATATGTGGTGTCCAATTAAAAATTGTGTGAACTAGAAGTCGACCTTACATCTAGCCGCTTCGAACATAGCTTCAGCTCAGAGATAAGTTCGGCCTCTGTCATGAACCGTAATGATAACTGCTCGGTATTTTCAGATTTTATTGCATCGCCTAAATTTCTGTACCACCTCGTACAGTTTAAAACATGAAAGTAGATGCTTCAGCTTTCTTATAAATATGTTTTCTCTGCTTTATAAGCCATCCATCGGCTCGGATTTTTATGGTGTGCGCAGTCTTTTCCCAAGCCCTTAAATATTGTTCTGAAGGGGTGAGCGTGCTATCTGGTCTAATCCCATTATTTCACTTTTTGGGTTCTTAAGATTCATATTAGCAATGATGGGAGTTAGGATGATAGGTATCAGACCCATTATCTCCGTCGTTATTTATGGAGGGCACTCATATGAGTCAGTTATGAAGTTATAATTGCCATTTCCGGAGGAACTTTGCCTGTACGTTAAACCTTCCGCCAGCTGGATTTTCTGGTAGAATTTTGGGGCATTATTTGTATCAGCCAACGTCTGAAACTCCTTTCACTCAAGCCGTTCGGCGTAAGGTTTCTTTTCTCTAGAGAGGCATCTGGCAACTGGCTTATTTCTTCGCAACCGGAGAAACCATCTAGACGGTAATTCTAAAACGAAAAATGATACTGATAAACCTGTTTGTGTTCAAAAAAAACTTGAGCAGGAATGACGGAAAATAGTGCCAATATACATCTGGATCAAGCAGTTGACATAAAACAGTTCAGAACAACACAATTGAATAATTAGGAAAAAAGGCTTTAAGTGCGTAGGGAAGTCAAAAGTAAATGGGCAAGTATGTGGTAAAGGTAGTCGGTTGGTATCGTAGAGGTATAGACGAGTTATAAATTCTTTTTTTTTATACTCAGCTGAGCAGAGCTCACAGAGTATATTCACTTGTTCGCATAACGGTAATCCGTAACGGCATAAACTAATCGAGATAGATATAGACTTCTATATATCAAAGTGATCTGGGTGAAAAAAGAAATATTAGACATGCCCGTCCGTCCGCCCGTCTGTCCGTCTGTCCGTCCGTCTTTAAACACGATAACTCGAGTAAATTTTGAGGTATCTTGATCAAATTTGGTATGTAGGTTCCTGGGCGCTCATCTCATTTCGCTATCTAAAGCGAACGAAATCGGACTACAACCACGCCCACTTTTTCGATATCGAAAATTTCGAAAACCCGAAAAAAGTGCGATAATCCATTAACAAAGACGGATAAAGCGATGAAACTTGGTACGTGCGTTAACCTTATGACGCAAAATGGAAAATTAGAAAAATTTTGGGACAATGGGCGTGGCACCGCCCACTTTTAAAAGAAGGTAATTTAAAAGTTTAGCAGCTGTAATTTGGCAGTCGTTGAAGATATCATGATGAAATTTGGTAGCCACGTTACTCCTATTTTTATATATATGTGCTAAATAAAAATTTGCGAAATCGGATGACGAAACACGCCCACTTTTAAAAAAAATTTTTTAAAGTCAAATTTTAACAAAAAATTTAATATCTAGATTCTATGACGATAAACTGTTTTTCTGTGAAAATTGGAAAAATCGGTTGAGCCACGCCCGCTTTTATACACAGTCGACCGTCTGTCCTTCCGCTCGGGCCCGTTAACACGAAAAACTTGAGCAAAATCGACATATCTTTACTAAACTCAGTTCACATACTTATCTAAACTCACTTGTGATTGGTGTAAAAAATGGCCGAAATCCGACTATGACCACGACAACTTTTTCGATATCGAAAGTTACGAAAAATAAAAAAAAATGCCATAATTCTATACCAAATATGAAAAAAGGGATGAATCATGGTAACTAGATTGGTTTGTTGACGCAAAATATAACTTTAGAAAAAACTTTGTAAAATGTGTGACACCTACCATATTAAATAGAAGAAAATGAAAAAGGTTTGCAGGGCGAAATCAAAAAGCCTTGGAATCTTGGCAGGAATTCTGTTCGTAATCGTAGTATAACATATATAAATAAATTAGCGGTACCAGACAGATGATGTTCTGGGTCACCCTGGTCCATATTTGGTCAATATCTCGAAAACTCCTTCACATATACAACTACCACCACTCCCTTTTAAAATACTCATAATACCTTTCACTTGATACCCATATCGTACAAAAAAATTCTAGAGCACACCGGGTCCACCTTTATGGCGATATCTCGAAAAAGCGTCCACCTATAGACTAAGGCCCACTCCCTTTTAAAATACTTTATTTCATTTGATACCCATATCCTACAACACATTCTGGAGTTAGGCCTGGTCCACCTTTATGGCGATATCCCTAAACGGCGTCCGCTCATAGAACTATGTCCTACGCCCTCTTAAAATACCGTTTAATACGTTCCATTGATACACATGTCATACAAACACATTTCCAGGGTTACCCTAGGCTTATTTTCCTACATGGTGATTTTCCCTTATTTTGTCTCCATAGCTCTCAGCTGAGTATGTAATGTTCGTTACACCCGAACTTAGCCTTCCTTACTTGTTTTTGAAAAGTTTTCGATTTGTTGTCTAAGAGTTATCGATTTATTACCGAAAAGTTGTCAAGTTCCATCGATAAGTCTCAAAATCAGTATATTTTTTAGATATATCGATTTATTATCGAAAAATTAGCGATTTCATATTGGATTGTTCCCAATTTTAAGCTCCGTCTTATCGATTTGTTGTCGACGACTCGTCGGTTTGTTATGATGCACATGCCCATAAAATTTCAATACAAAAAAGCGACAAATCCCACCAATAACAAGGCGATATGAAAACAGTAGGAAGCCGGCGATTACAAGCCGCTAACAAACTAGTAACTCTGAGATAATTTTGCTACCCCCAGCAAGTTAGGGGGTTAGAATATACCCGCGGTAAGTATGCCTGTCGTAGAGGCGACTAAAATACCAAATATATTCAAGGGGGTGTGCCAGTCGCAATATATAGCTTCTCCAAACCAATGTTTCATTAACAGCCGAGGCTCTGGCGACCCCGAACTAGGAGGGCGCATGTGGTCATAAAAATCGTTCCTGAGATGGTCGGGCTTGGTACCGGAACGTACCGGATCTGCATCCGGTGAAGGACCATCAACATCGATAACACTCCCCAAGGCCTTCGGGGGGTGTCCTTGTCGCTACGACAATAACAACACAGATAATTTCGCTTTCGGTAATAATCGTATAATAAAACAATAACTTGTCTGTGGCGGCTGTTACCGATGAGAAGCGACGAAACTCCCTTAAATAGCCCGAAACTATTTGTTTCTGTTAAAGTTACCTCTGTTATTGTTTACTAAACTCCTGGGTGAACTTTGGTTAGTTTAAACAACATTAGTTTTCAATACGTTTACGAACTTAACAAGCACTTGATACTCACGCCTTCTTTTAAAAACCCATGTACAAACACAATTGACGCCTATAAATAAAAATATTTTGATGTGTACCGAAAACACCTTGTGCTTTGATCAATTTGGTACACATTTTATTTTATTAACACTGATTGGAAGTTTTAGATTCAAGCTTGCTTGTATACCTTTAGGCGTAACGATATTTTTCAACATAAAATCAGTTCCTTCTTCCGTTTGACGTTGTGGATTGGCTGTGATAGCGAACCGCATGCGAATTAAAGTTGGTAGCATACAATTAGGAGAGAAGCTAAAACTGCTGGCTGCTGGTGTGTGCATACAAAGGTGAAATATCGGAAAATATGCCTTCATACATACTTATATACTGGTGGCCAGTTGGCAAACGTCCATTGGAAATCTTTCACCGTTTATGATTTAAGGCATGAACTTGGAATGTGTAGGCCATTTATAAATAAAGAGAGAGCGCAGCTCGACGGGTAATGACCTCATGACATCAAAGGCTGGCATAACTGCCGAAAAGCCATGGACGGCTGCTTCTGCCAAGGGTCTTCAAAGGTTGTTACTGAACTAAATGGCGAAGGTTAGACTACTGTAATGAAAGAGGCTCAGTGGATGAGATGCAAAGAAGTTAGGATGAGCAGGATATCTCGCAACCGTAGGTAAATATCCTAAGTTATCGCATATACAACTTCTATAAAACTGTCAAGCTGCGTAAAGTCAATATGGTATGAATCGGTTAAGAGTGTAAGGGAGCGCGCTACATAGTTGTGTCAGCGCTACTTGCACAATCGCGCTCATCAATTAGAGCCTACCTCCAATTGTCTTGCATTTATCCGAGTTATGGTGCAGAAATTTTACTCTAAGTTTGTCAGCTGGAGAAAATGGTAATATTGCTTGATTAACTCACGTCTCTTGTATAGGCTAGTCAATCTTGATTGACATCGGAATTGGATATACCCCCAAGAGGTCCAAGTATACTAAGATGTATGTTCTTCAGTATACTAAGATGTATCACATTGACTTCTATTTGACAGTGACTCGTTAAAGTCAATTTCAACATCTTTAAATAAACCAAAATATACTCGATGACTCTGGCAAATTGCCTGCCTTTCATTTCTGTCGAGAAAGACCCTATCCTCCCAGAGGAAGTGTCTGCCCAACATATGCTAAACTGACAGGAGGCCCATCTACGCATAAGCAGACTATATGTGACCAACGTAATACTGAAATATCCCCTACCTGCCAACTTCGACTCCATTTTACTCATTTTACTAGTGATCGGACAGCATGAACAAGTTGTCGACAGCAAACCCCTGACAGAAAACCCCTTCATCTGGCATTCGTTAGAGCCTCGACCATCCTTTTACCAGCTTACGGAGTCAATGTTCTTATTGATTTGGGAGGAGGCAATCAACAAGGGCAGTGGCCTTCGTCTCATGAGGGAACGAAAATGTTGAATCGCACATTTGCGTTATACTTTTTCTTCTCCATGCAGCGGTAGGGACACTCTCCAAAATTTTGGTGGGTTCTATCGATGTTAATGCTCCTATGTCGGAAATTGGTCCGGTACGTGGCGGTAAAAAGCACCACTGAGTTGTTTAGGCCTAGAGCTAAAACTTTTAAACTTCGCCGGTCGCCCTCGTAGTAGTACATAGCGTCGAACTTTATGCTAGCTATGTTAAATCATCGCTGGAAGAAATAAACAGTTCGACCGGTAAAATTGGCAAGATCAAATCTTGCATCCCTGCACTTGTTTTAAAACTTCAGCGCAGCGAGACGTGTTCCAGCCAGATCCAGCAATTAGAGGTAATCTGTAAAAATACATACATATATATATATATATTAATTATTGAATTTGACCAAATACTTGAAATAAAGTAATTATAATATTAAATATTATACTGCACTTTTCTTTTCATTTCTTTTGGTCGAACTAAATACTTGTCCGAGCGCTGCGTCCGGTCAAGACAGAGGTAATCGGCCGACCATTTTGGGAACAATTTTATGTGACTACATTGAACCTTTTAGGTCATCCCCTCTCCTTCCCTGAAGAGCTGGGGATCACCAAAGCCTCTTCTGTTAAATGAACAGGATTTGCCATGAGTAGCGGACATTGAAAAGAGGGTTGGTTTAGCTTAGGATTACGCTTGCTACGCCTCAAAAAGGTTACGTTACACAACTCTAGAATCCCCATGGGTTAGGTTCGTTTTGTTGAGTGTACTCCAACGGACCCTGCACTCGAGTATCGGCTTGACTACCATATCGTTAAGCCAATCTACTACACATGGCGCGTTGCTAAGTGGCGTAGATTAAGAGTACCGATGGCCTACTTCCTTTACGCACCCGTCCCCGTAGCAATGTGCGGTAACCGAATATCATCAAGTTTTTGTTTAAAAGACAGCTTTCTAGCCAGTATAATTCTAAGATATTTAACCTTTCTTGGAGAAAGAGCGCTACTCACAGAATGAAACAGGCCTGAAATAGGCCGAAAAAAATTAAATAACTTGTCCAAATACGAGTTTGCAGATCAACCAGCTGCCTGGTAGAATTAAAACGAGTCTGACTGGGTGCTGAAATCACGCATTACCGTCATTCTGAAAAACTAGACTAGGGGGTTAAGAACATACCAGCGGTAGGTATGCCTGTAGTAAGAGGAGACTAAAATACCTAAATAATTCAAGGGGTTGTTTAGCGCAACACATTCAAGGCGATGGCAGCCAATCTATAGATTCTCCAACCCATTTTCAAACTCACATACACGTTGCGAATCCTGTACCTTTAGCAGCCGAGGCTCTGGTGACCTCAAGTTCTTCATGGAACTAGGGTTGGGAACGGATGGCCTAGAAGGTTTCATGTGGTCATATTAAATCGTTCACGAAAAGTTCGGGCTTACAACTTACGGGCGCTTGTTGCGGATCTATATTTGTCAAAGGATCAAGCAAAGGAAAGGTGAGGGTCTTGATTGCTGCAACAACAAAAAAAAACTAGATTATCTAGTACGGCTATTCATAGATCTCCTGATGTTTTACAGAAACTGCTTATACGGTAACGAGCATAGCGTCAACGGAATCGACGTCAATTGCTTCTCTTTTAAACGAGTAATAATGTCAAACTTCATCAAGTAGTTTGCACTGGCATAACGGGTACGTTGAGAGCGGCCCCTGCTGATGCACTCAGTGCTTTAGTGTGAACACCTCCCTTTCCTATTCTGATAGAGAAAAAGGCAACACTAGGCGCACTAAGGCTTCCAAATATTTGTGAGTTGAAGCAAGGAAATATGATAGGACATATGAAAGTAATACAGAAAATTCATAGAAAATCCCACATTACAACTGCGTGCCGTAATGCCCCTAAGTTCAGAATCTCACTTTGAAGCATCCATTGTGGGCAGAACCCACTGGGAAACAGGGAATCCTTATAATGACCCTGACTCAGAGATCCGGTTCACGGATGTATCGAAATTCGATGACGGAAGAACGGGAGCTGGCATCTATGGGCCGAACTTCAAGAAATCGATATGTAATGAGATGCTACCCCACCACATTTCAGGCAGAAATCCATGCATAGAAGTTTGCGGTAGAGAATTTCTGCGGAGAGGCTCAACATCGAAGAGCATCTACATTATGTCCGACAGCCAGGCGGCCCTGCGTGCCTCGCAATCCCACACAGTTACATCTAAGCCAGTGGGTGATTTTACTGATATCCTTAATGAGCGGGGAGCCAAAAACGAGGTTTTTGTTAGGATGGATTCCCGGATATCAGGGACATGAAGGTAATGAGTAAAGCAGGGTGCTATAGCAGCATTCTATGGCCCAGAGCCCTTTTGTTGACTTACAAAAGCACATACCAAGGAAGCCATAAGTAACTGGGAAACTAAACAATTCAGACGTCACTGGATTGACTGCCAGGGCAAAGACAGGCCAAAACTGTTTATACTTCCGGTAACGAAAGTAACAGCTAAACTCATTAATCTAAGCACGGAGGACCTAAGAATTCGCACTGCATACTATGCGTGACACTGCGGTCTACGATATCACCTAAGTAAGTTAAATCTATCCGATACGCAAATTTGTCGTTTCTGTGAGCTGGATGATGAAACGCCGGTTCACATTCTCTGCGAATGCGTCGCTCTGGCTAGGCAGATACTATCCCATCCTGGTGGTGGGCTCTTAATCCCTATGTGATGTGGAAGAAAAAGCCGGAAGAGAACCAATGTCAGAGTAATTTTGAAATTAACATCAATGACATTAATTCTTTTAACAAAAGCGAATTAATGTCAAAAATACGCCTCCTTTTTACACAAGAGAAACAATGTCAATTTGGCCTTAATTCCATTGACACTATTTCACTTTACCGCTAATATACACCAGCTCTCAACCTCACCCAGTCTTTCATTTGGCGCAGTTCAAAAACAAAAGCTTCCAATCTTTGTAATCAAAAGCAACAAACTTCTTGGTGCGACCCACAAAAGAAAGTAAACTTGGTTTCACCTGTTCAACCTGTTCAACCTACTCGCCCATATGCATTTTTGATTCATTTAAGCACCTATTCAATCAACACTTTTTTATTCATCAATGTTTCAGCATGCCCTCACATCGATACCTACAACCGCGTGAAGCGCGCCGAAATCGAAATCAAAACTGAAACTGAATCAAAAGCACAAGTAAGGAAGGCTAAGTTCAGGTGTAACCGAACATTACATACTCAGTTGAGAGCTATGGTGACAAAATAAGGGAAAATCACAATGTAGGAAAATGAACCTAGGGTAACCCTGGAATGTGTTTGTATGACATGTGTATCAAATGGAAGGTATTAAAGAGTATTTTAAGAGGGAGTGGGCCATAGTTCTATAAGTGGACGCCATTTAAGGATATCGCCATAAAGGTGGACCAGGGCTGACTCTAGAATGCGTTTATACAATATGGGCATCAAACGAAAGGTGTTAATGAGTATTTTAAAAGGGAGTGGGCCTTAATTCTATAGGTGGACGCGAGATATCGTTATAAAGGTAGACCAGGGTTGACTCTATAATCTGTTTGTGCGATATGGGTATGAAATGAATGGTGTTAATGAGTTGTATATGTAAAGGCGTTTTCGAGATATCGACCAAAATGTGGACCAGGGTGACCCAGAACATCATCTGTCGCGTACCGCTAATTTATTTATATATGTAATACCACGGACAGTTATCCTTCCAAGATTCCAAGGGCTTTTGATTTCGCCCTGCAAAAGTTTTTCATTTTCTTCTACTTAATATGGTAGGTGTCACACCCATTTTACAAAGTTTTTTTCTAAAGTTATATTTTTGTCAATAGACCGATACAATTACCACGTTTCATCCTTTATTTCGTATCTGGTATAGAATTATGGCATTTTTTTCATTTTTTGTAATTTTCGATATCGAAAAAGTGGGCGTGGTCATAGTCGGATTTCGGTTATTTTTTATACCAATACATAGTGGGTTCAGGTAGGTACGTGATCTGAGTTTAGTAAGGATATATCGATTTTTGCTCAATTTATCGTGTTAACGGCCGAGCGGAAGGACAGACGACAAACTCTGTATAAAAACTGGGCGTGGCTTTAACCGATTTCGCCTTTTTTCACAGAAAATAGTTATCGTCCTAGAATCTAAGCCCCTACCAAATTTCACAAGGATTGGTGCATTTTTATTCGACTTGTGGCATTAAAACTTTTAAAAGTATCTTAGACAAATTAAATGAAAAAGGGGGGAGCCACGCCCATTTTGAAATTTTCTTTTATTTTTGTATTTTGTTGCACCATGTCATTACTGCAGTTGAATGTTGACATAATTTACTTATATACTGTAAAGGTATTAAATTTTTTGTTAAAATTTGACTTAAAAAAAAATTTTTTTAAAGTGGGCGTGGTCGTTCTCCGATTTTGTTTATTTTTATTAAGCATATATATAGTAATAGGCGTAACGTTCCTGCCATATTTCATCATGATATCTTCAACGGCTGCCAAATTACAGCTTGCAAAACTTTTAAATTACCTTCTTCTAAAAGTGGGCGGTACCACGCCCATTGTCCAAAATTTACTAATTTTCTATTCTGCGTCATAAGTTCAACTCACATACCAAGTTTAATCGCTTTATCCGTCTTTGGTAATGAATTATCGCACTTTTTGTGTTTTTCGATATAGAAAAAGTGGGCGTGGTTATAGTCCGATATCGTTCATTTAAATAGCGATCTGGGATGAGTGTCCAGGAACCTACATACGAAATTTCATCAAGATACCTCCAAATTTACTCAAGTTATCGTGTTAACGGACGGACGGACGGACGGATATGGCTCAATTAAATTTTTTTCGATACTGATGACTTTGATATATGGAAGTCTATATCTATCTCGATTCCTTTATACCTGTACAACCAACCGTTATCCAATCAAACTTAATATACTCTGTGAGCTCTGCTCAACTGAGTATAAACAAGTAAGGAAGGCTAAGTTCGGGTGTAACCGAACATTACATACTCAGTTGAGAGCTATGGAGACAAAATAAGG
Organism: Eurosta solidaginis; assembly: GCA_029619165.1. Lineage (NCBI taxonomy): Eukaryota > Metazoa > Arthropoda > Insecta > Diptera > Tephritidae > Eurosta > Eurosta solidaginis. The sequence continues at coordinate 26,776 of JARSSU010016124.1, forward strand.
AAAATCACCATGTAGGAAAATGAACCTAGGGTAACCCTGGAATGTGTTTGTATGACATGTGTATCAAATGGAAGGTATTAAAGAGTATTTTAAGAGGGAGTGGGCCATAGTTCTATAGGTGGACGCCATTTAGGATATCGCCATAAAGGTGGACCAGGGCTGACTCTAGAATGCGTTTATACAGATATGGGCATCAAACGAAAGGTGTTAATGAGTATTTTAAGAGGGAGTGGGCCTTAGTCTATAGGTGGACGCCTTTGAGATATCGTCTATAGAGGTAGACCAGGGGTGACTCTATAATCTGTTTGTGCGATATGGGTATCAAATGAATGGTTTAATGAGGGTTTAAAACGAGTGTGATATATGTGAAGGCGTTTTCGCGATATCGACCAAAATGTGGACCAGGGTGATCCAGAAAATCATCTGTCGGGTACTGCTAATTTATTTATATATGCAATACCACGGACAGTATTCCTGCCAAGATTCCAAGGGCTGTTGATTTCGCCTTGTAGAACTTTTTCATTTTCTTCTACTTAATATGGTAGGTGTCACACCCTATTTTACAAAGTTTTTTCTAAAGTTATATTTTGCGTCAATAAACCAATCCAATTACCATGTTTCATCCCTTTTTTCGTATTTGGAATAGAATTATGGCATTTTTTTCATTTTCGTAATTTTCGTTATCGAGTAAAGTGGGCGTGGTTATAGTCGATTTCGGCCATTTTTTATACCAAGATAAAGTGAGTTCAGGTAAGTACGTGGACTAAGTTAGTAAAGATATATCGGTTTTTGCTCAAGTTATCGTGTTAACGGCGGAGCGGAAGGACAGACGGTGGACTGTGTATAAAAACTGGGCGTGGTAGAAAACAGTTATCGTTATAGAATCTATGCCCCTACCAAATTTAAGAAGGATTGGGAAATTTTTGTTCGACTTATGGCATTAAAAGTATTCTAGACAAACTAAATGAAAATGGGCGGAGCCACGGCCATTTTGAAATTTCCTTTATTTTTGTATCTTGTTGCATCATATCATTACTGGAGTTAAATTTTGACTTAATTTACTTATATACAGTAAAGATATTAAATTTTTTGTTAAAATTTGACTTTTAAAAAATTTTTTTTTATAAAGTGGGCGTTTTCTTCATCCGATTTTGCTAATTTTTATTTAGCACGTATATAATAATAGTAGTAACGTTCCTGCCAGATTTCATCATGATGTCTTCAACGACTGCCAAATTACAGCTTGCAAAACTTTTAAATTACCTTCTTGTAAAAGTGGGCGGTGCCACGCCGATTGTCCAAAATCTTACTAATTTTCTATTCTGCATCATAACGTGAACCCATCTACAAGTTCATCGCTTTATCCGCCTTTGGCAATGAATTATCGCATTTTTTCGATTTTTCGAAATTTTCGATATCGAAAAAGTGGGCGTGGTTATAGTCCGATATCGTTCATTTTAAATAGCGATCTGAGATGAGTTCGCAGGAAGCTACATGCCAAATTTCATAAAGATACCTCAAAATTTACTCAAAGTTATCGTGTTAACGGGCAGACGGACGACGGACGGACGGACATGGCTCAATCAAATTTTTTTTCGATCCTGATGATTTTGATATATGGAAGTCTATATCTATCTCGATTCCTTTATACCTGTACAACCAACCGCTATCCAATCAAAGTTAATATACTCTGTGAGCTCTGCTCAACTGAGTATAAAAAAACAAAATCAAAGGAATACAGATTTAAAACCGAAACTGATGCTGAAACAATTCAAAGAAAATGGATGGTGAATTTTTTCCACAGCAAACGCGCAAGTGTATCAAAAGTAGGCACACATACACACACAGCTACCCAGCCTCCATCGAATCAACAGATCAAGCAGCGCGTGCATTGTCACCGATTCGTTCTGCTTTAAGGCTTTGACCAAAAAATTTTTGTTTACTTTTTTGGCGCAGGTCTTTAGCATTATTTTTGGGAGAAATTGAATTGCACATATGTATCCCTGTGTGTGTGTGTTTGTGCATCCAAGTCAGTGAGTAGCTGCAATCATCAATTAAACTGGTTCTCTGGTCGTTGGCACAACCTCAACGTACCAATTGTTGCCACAGGCGCTGCATGCAACATGCGACTAAAGCCACTAAAGCATTGATTTATTTAAGATTTTTGTTTTGTTTTTTTATATTTTTTATGGCTTACCAAGCCTTTAGTTGGCGACAGTAGCCCGTGGAAAATATCTACAATCGCTGATGACCTAAAAATTCAGTTGAAAACATTTGACAATTTTTTTTGCGGTGGGTTTTTTGCTGGCCTAAGGCTTTTGGGTTCTTTCACTATTTTTTCATTGACATTTTCAATGGATTTTTATGCGTTTTTTTTTGTATTCTTTTTCTAATTTTTGTTTATTTTGGCTGTTTTTTTTTCTAGTGCCAACGATTGTATGGCTTTCTTTTGATGTTTTTGTTATTGCCAAGTGGCAGTGAAATTTGCTGACCTTCTCCAGCTTTGTGTGCTTACTTCATCCTGAAAATTTTAGACTCATGCCGTCAATGTACATTTGAATCGATCTTTACACAATGGGCAGACTGCTGAAACATTTGAACAAAAGTTTAGATTATAACAAAGTCTTAAGAGTAAGGGGTTGTATTGAAGAAGACGATCCCATCCCGCTTACCTAAAGAATCAAATAAAAGTAGGACGATGCAAAATTATGTTTTTACAAAAGTACCCGGCAGGCTTTGATTTGTCAGAAAAGTGGTTTTACCGACAGTTAAAAAGCGATCCTCGCTTCTAGTCACTCACTCTCCCATTTTCTTCTGCTTTATCTTCCATTTATATTTAAACCCCTTTTCCTTCCCCTCCCACTACCATTTCCACTCCCACTCCCATTTCATTCCACTCCCTCTCCCACTCCAATACCCTCCCCCAATTCCAATTCAGTTCCAACTCCAACTTCCACACCCATTATCTCTTCCAATTCCAATTCGATTCCTACCCCAAATCCGTCTCCGAGTCTCTATTACACTTCCAATTTTACTCCGCCTCTCAATTCCATACCCACTCCCTCTCCATCGCTAATTCCACTCCCACCTCCGCTCTCACTGCTAATTCCAATCCAACTCAAACTTCCTCGGCCACTCCCAATTTCGCCCTCACTCCAACTCCCACTTCCTCTCCAGCATGCACACTCTATCCCATTCTCACTACCACTCCACTCCTAAATCTACTCCCCATCCCAAATCCACTCTTGCTCCCTCTCCCACCTCCAATTCCACTCTCACTGTCAATTCCAATCCAGTTCTAAATCCCCCCACCACTCCCAATTTGCTCTTGCTTCAACTCCCACTCCCTCTCCAGTCTTCCCACTCTATCCCTCTTTCGCTTCCACTCCACTCCCCTTCACACTCCCAATTCTACTCCCCATCTCAATTTACTCAAACTTCCTCTCCCACTCCAAATAACACTGACACTCACACTCCTATTCAAAATCCCATTCCCACTTACACTTTCCTAAACCTTCCATGCACCATAACGGACGAACAAAATGCAAAGTTTTTCGCGTATCGGACACCTCCACACCATTAAGTTTTACATCTTTAAATACATGATAAGGAGGTACCTTGTTCGCCGGACTCAGCAGAATACGCAGTTCAGAGCTACATGACCAGACTACAATGAAAGGAGGACAGGATGCCACTAGGTAGATGCAGTCCGACACCCATAAACTTATAGAGGTCTGAACCTCAGGCTTGCGCAAAATGGATATTCCTCGTAATGACCGATGCAGACGTTGTAGAGACATAACTACAAAACAAAAAGACTATGGAGAATTTTATACGGAAATGGTCGGCTATAGCTACAACCGTTAGATACTTCGGAAGCACTTTTTGTAAAATCTGAGTAAACTATCGGAAAACGGATTCATATACGCGATCACCAGAAATAAAGAGCGTGATAGGGGAAGCTAATGGAGGGCGAGACGTGATCAAAGACACGAAGAGAAAGGCGGAGAGAAAAAAGATTAGATGAAATCGAAAGAGAGAGATAAAAGAGAGTTGGGCGGAGGAAGCACATAAAGCCGGAGTCATTGGTGCCGTATGTCGTATCGCTGTATCCGTATCCCTAACGTAATCAGCTGTTTATCGTTACGACGGTAAACAAAAACCCAATTGGTTGGCTACGATACGGATACGACCTTAGCGGCACCAATAATCGATTGCATTGATTCTCATAAGATTGGTCGAATATAGCTGTTATAAGGTTACCGATACGGTTACCGATAAAGCACCAATGTCTCAAGCTTAGAATCGATACAGAGAGAGGAAAAATATAGAGAAAAATACGGACGAGGGAGATAGAGGCAGAGAGAAGAGAGAGAAAGGGAGATTGAGAGCGTATAAAAGGATGGAATATGGCGCAAGTGAGAATAACACACTCTTTAAAATGACTGCATTCAGACAATTAAGACAGAGACAGCGATGGCCGGGTCAGCATGGTACTTATAAAGATACTGAAATTATGTAGCGCACTCCAGCAAAATATTGATGTGATACTCATTTTTCCGATTGCCGTCCCATTGTGCATATCGCGAGATAGGTCACAATGCAATACCATTACTTTTAACGATTAATTTTATTTTTATGTGTGTGTGAACATTTTTCTTTCATTCTTGTATATTTTCTTACAGAAAACTTGATTTCGCAGACAACGCGTCATGGCGTGATATTCTGAATGTGTGCGTTCCATTGGAAATGAAGTAGTGACGAACATGCCACAGCACCGCACTGCCACACAATGGCGTCAGCGATGGCGCTATGCCACGGCAATCATTATCGAGGCAGCTGCAGACTATGGATCTGTCCGCGTGACTTTGCATCTCACACTCGTGGCTGTGTAATTTTTTCCCATTGTGAATCGCTCGCGCGCGCGCGCTAGTGTACTGCCGCCTTCGAAGAGAAAGTTGCTCCATGACCGGCTTGCGCGTAATTGTATTGAAGGTGTTGGTCGACACCTGGGAATTGATTGGTTTTTTGTGATTTACTTTTTCGACCCATATTGGTGCAGCAGGTACCTGTCATAGTTAGCTGTCTAATGTTAATGTGAAATGCTGAGAATTCTTTGTGGATTTGAGATCTGTTACAGTTGATTTCACCGATTGTAATGGTGGAAAACTAGTTGGTGAATTGCTGTTAAGAATGAGTGAATGTGAGAAATTTTTATGAGGCACTTTTTATTATGGTAGATTGCTTAACACATATGTGCAAGAGCATTAAAAGGCACTAGGAATCACTTTGAATATATATTGTACTCGCTATTCGCACTTGATAGCATGGCCAGAAGTATTTACAGTATTGTGTAGAATAATCTGGTTTTTCATGCCTGTTCTCTACTGACATGTACTAACATTGCTTAACTTACTATGCTGGTTCCAGGTAGGTAGTTGAACTGCGGTCCATGAGGACCTCACATAGACTGACTGAGTCGTAGTGTTACCAGAAGGAAATTTGTTTTAACGACCAACTGAAAAAACCCTATCAAAAACCAGACTATGTTATAAAATAACTCGTCCTCTTGGCAAATACTAAAAGCTTCCTAGGACTTAAGCACTTGCTGTTTCTAGATCTGACAGGTGTATCACTCCTAATAGCTGAGTCTTAGCTGGCAAGTGCAGGGCACGAGCACAGAACGTGCTCGATCGTTTCCTCCTCCAACCCGCAATTCCTACATCTGCTATCACTGACCAAGCCTAGTTTAAGGCATGTGACGCCAGCAGGCCAGTGTCCAGTTCAGAATACCCGTCAGAGTATACAGTCCTCTCTTTTTAATGATAGGAGCAACTGTGTTAGTCCTACGTCCGTCCTTTTTGCATTATGTGTAGGTCATCTTCGACACTTACAGCCCCGCGCTGGAGCCACGCTTGGTCGATCATGTGCCCTCTCGACTTCGCTTAATCTTTTTAGCTCGTTCGTCGCTTTTTCATTCCATCTATTCCGCATATGCCCTGGAACCCAATATCGATGTATGCTCTCCCTGTCCCTATTCTCTCCCAGAGAGACCGCTTACACTCTAACACGTCATTTAGATGCTGTGCTATGCGTGATTATTGCTTAATTGCTGCTTAGTGTCAATATAAAAGTTAACACGGTTGCAGCTTAAGCGCTTTTCTTCCAGGGTTTCTACTGCTTTGGTTACGGCTAATATTTCCGCTTGGAAATGCTACAGTAATCCGGCAGCCTGTAGGATCTGCTTATTTCCGGATCAGCGCAGTATACCGCAGACCCTACTCATCCACTACTTTGGACCATCGGTGTACACATGTATCGCCTCGTACGCCATTTGCGCACCTTTGCGCCAAGGTCCACCTCTATTGTGGCCTTAGATCTCCTCGAAGCGCAGATAGAGAATCATGTAGTCTGTTCGTCTTGTGATTGATGACGCTATACTACTATGCCATATGGTCGGCGCTCAAGCTGCCCCGAAGCACCGAGCCTGGTTGCGGTTATTAACGCTTTGTTCTTTGCTACCAGGTTACAGGTGGATGTGCAAAATGGCATGCAGTGCAGCCGTCGGGGTTATATTCAGGGCTCAGCATCGATAGTCTGCTACACCCCCTCGATTTTTGAGTATGTGTTTTGTGTGTGGCTTTCCACCAACAAGAACTCCATAGTATAGTATAGGGCTCCAATCGGTGTAAAAACCATGAGAAAGAGAGGGCGATAGGTCCACGTACTCCAGCTATCTATACATGCATAGAGTGCCGTTGAGCCTTCTTCAGCCCTCTCCTCCACTGTGAGCTTCCACGGGCAGCTTACTGTCTAGGATGATTCCTAGATATTTTGTGTCAAGGCTTCTCCTGTAAGGTCACTCCTAACTTAGGCCTGTCCAATTTGGGTACGCTTGTACTCTGTTGTAAAACAAGACCATATCCGTCTTCTCCGCATTGACTTTCCACTCCGACATTAGATGCCCAGGTATGAATATCCGAAGCGCCCGATTCATCAAGACTAATCGTTGAAGCACATTTCCACTTTATGACAATGCAACGTCATCTGCGTAAGCCGTAAGTTTTACGTGGTGCCCTCGTCGAATCGCTGAGCAGTTGTTGATGACAGCGTCCACCAGCAGAGGTGATAGCAACCCCTCCCTGCGGCGTGCCCCTGTCCACTGATTCGTGGCTCGTACAATCGTTTTGTGATGTACTCTTCCTGCAATTTAACATGCAGCCGCTCATCTGATTAAGGCAGTATGTACTTTAAGTAATTAAGACCATCCATAATCGCCCTATTTTGCACATTATTGAAGACCCGGCAATGTCCAAGAAGCTACTCCTAGGGCTACTCTTATATTCCAGGGATTTCTCTATGCTCTATTACCACCCTATGCAATGCGGTGTCTACCGACTTGCTTTGGTGTACGCATGCTGTGTTGTGGAGAGGCAGCTTTTGTCATCCACGTTGACTTTATGTACCATCTATCAGCCTCTCAAAGGTTTTGAGCAGAAATGATGTTAAGCTAATGGGTTATAGTCTTTGGGATACACGTGACCGATCTTCCCCGCCTTTGGTAGAAAAAAGCTACACGAGCAGTTCTCCAAGAGTTCGGTACATGATTCAGTCGTATGCACCATTCGAATATTATTTTAAGACATTTCCCACGACCCCGCCTACTTGAGATTGTAGCATGGCGGGAATATACCATCTGGGCCCGGCGATTAAACTAGAAAACGTCATTCACTGCCCACTCGATCTTGGTATCGGCACCAAGCCGGCACTACTAGCTCGTGATCGAAGTGTGAGTGATGTCTGCTGGCTCCTCTAAACCGTCGCCCGATGGAAATGTGTATCGAGAAGCACCTCAGGGATCCTCACTATTACGTGACATTCCCGTCTCTTCTTTATTAGTCCCTGGACTATGTTTCCCTTTGCTAGGACTTTTTTCACCCGTGCTGTTTCGCTGGAGCACTCTATGTCCGTACAGAAACTTTTTCCTGATAGTTTCTCTCCTGGTAATTTCACGCTTGTAGATCCTCAGTAGCTCCTGTACTCATCCGACAAGCTTCGCTTTCCGCGGTCTTTGCGAGCTTAAACATTTCTTTACCTGTCTTCTTAGAAGACTCAGCTCATGCTCCACCATGGGCTTTGCTTTTCCTCTGACTTCTTAGAGGCAAGCTTGTTATACGCAGTCAGTAGCGTCCTTGTTAGGAATTCATGTCGACTCCTCCAGTTCCTCTACTTAGACAACCTCTTTGGGTTGTCCCAGTTTGGTTTACATGTTTCTGGAATTTAGTCCAGTTCGTTGACCTAGGGTTCTAAAGTTCCTCTCCTTCTCTACCCTCTTTAGGGGATGTTGAAGCTGATATACGCATGGTCGGAGAAGGATGGTCTATCACAGAACCATCCAATCATACCTTGATATATCACGCTCGGAGCTCAATGTAATATCCAGACATTGCTGGATGTTGGACCAATGTATGTAGGGACATTTCCCCTGTTGGCTATCTGCAAATTGGTTTGCAGGATGTAACAAAACAGAGATTCGCCTCTCTCGTTCGTATCTGCTCTTCCCCACGCATTGTGGTGCGCATTTGCATCTGCGCCTTGACCAACCCCCTTTGCGCCCTCCTCTGTACTAGCCTTTTTGCACTCCATCGGTGGGACCTCCGCAGCATGGGCCATGTAGCAGGACGCCAGGATAATGCCTGCTTATTCTTTTGCTCAACGGCCACCGCTACGAGATCCTCAGTGGTGTAATTAGGCAGCATATATGAATGCAGCTGTTTCCTTACCATTACTACAGCTCGCACCCGTCCTTCGTTTGAGCGTAGTAAACGCAAACCCGCGCGCGCTAAGTCCAGAAACCTTTCCTCCCGATGAGAGCCAACGGCTCCTGGATCATCGCCACGTCAAACGAACCCTCCTCAAGGGTTAGGAGGAGTTCGCTCGACGCCACTTTACTGTGTTGGAGGTTTATCTGTAGGACTCGCAGCACCATTGGGCTGTTGTCCCCCTCCAGCACCTTCGTCTTGACGTCGTCGTCCTCCCCTTGCCCTTTGGTTTAGAGTATTCGAGGCCCCCTTCAGCCTCTCGTGACTGTTGTGCAGGGTGTTCCTTTGTGAGTCACAGCACCATTTAGCGGTTGGTCCTCTCTAGCACGTTCGTGGTGACGTCGGGACCTCCACCTGTCTTTTTTCCCCTTAGCTTTTGAGGTCCTTTTCGGCTTCGCCCACCTCTAGCGTGTTAGGGTTTTTATCTCGGGACTTCTTTTCCTGAGTCGCATGTAATATTTGTTTCCAGGAATGACAACTTTTCTGAGAGGATAGCAACGACTGGCTGCTTGATATCCGGAGATTTCTAAACGAATTCTGCCTTCATAGATACCAACTCAACGACCAGTATCTGATCCAGGCGTTATATGGAAATGGGAAAACATTAGATGCAAATACGGAAAGGGCTGCTGCGATATCAGAATTGTTTGTTGTAAATGAGAAAGTCTTGTAAAGTGCTAGAGGCCAAAACATTCATTTCGTTGTCGTATATCTGTGTCTGGAGTGATGTCCATCACCGACAAAGCGGTGCGTTTGTTTAACATGAGCACATGCCATATTGGGTTTCGGTCAGCACATATTGCTGGGAAGAGCAGCTGCACCATTTAAACGTTTTAGTTAACGACATCGCTCAAAGCCATTCGAAAATCGAGTAGCGATGAGCCTGGTGGAAGTCCTGCATTGGCATCGTGCTCGCTTGCTTTGTATGCGAAAGGACACCTTACCATCTCGGAGGACAAATTTACCGTAGGTTGTCGAGGCAACGGCGTCCATATTTATGCAGAAGGGTTGGTGCTTATTACCAAGTGATACGTTTGGCAAGTTCATTGCTGCCTTTTCGCTATCTCATTCGCATTTATGTTAGTTAAGGCGCCGGACTTCCCACACTTCCACTCGGAGACATTTTTGTCCATTGCGAGTGTCTTCAATGGGTGTTGGGTGGCAGCACATTCATCAAACAACCGGATATACGAACTATTTTTAATTCTCTGATGAATGCAAAAAATCCACTTTCCTTGTTTAGTGTCCTGAACATGGCAAAAAGAAATGATAATCGAAACTTATTCCTCCTCATCCTGACAGCTTCTGTAGAGGGCACATGCTGGTATACGGCACCGTTCGAGCTTTGGTGCAGAGCGCAATGGCCTGTGATGACAACCGTAAGTATTCTCACTGCAGATTTATTAAGCTTCAGAAGGACCTTGAGATCTCGCAATCATCCCGGTTGATCCATATCAAGTCCATTGCAGTCTCATATTCCTTGATTCCCCTCCGGACATAATCCATCAGTGGTCGCACGGAGCTGTCCACCTTGCTTATTTCCATTTGGAACTTTTCTGGCTGTCCCATCTGCAAATCCATTCACTTCAATATCGCTGTGCCCTGGGACCAAGCAAATGCAGCGAGGCTCTACACCTCCGCACAACATCCGAATTTATCACTTCAGCTTTTTATGCCCCGCCCCGCTCGACAATGATCGTTACTTGATTTCCGGGACCTTTCTCTGCTGGATGTAATATGGCTGTTCTCTTTATTGTATAGATCTCCGCCTTGGCATCGAGAACAACTCGAGGGACGACGAGGAAAGCGCTGGCAAAACTCAACGACTGGCGAGTGTATGCATCACGGCAGCAATGTGCATATACCCCACAACAGCGCTTAAGGCTAATTCTCGATCTAACCCTGCTACACATAGCTATAGAGCAGTCAGCCAGCGAAACTCTCCTGGATATCGAAAAGGAGAAGTTATATCTTCCTGAACATGAAGGAACTGGGAGACAATATCCCAATCTCTCAACACATGGAATGAAGGAAAGCGAATAGCATCCAACGTCTACAGAAGATCTTTTGGTACACAGATGGCTCGAAGGAATCAAAGGGGATTGGAGCTGGATTATCGGACCCAGAGCCAAATATCGGCACCTCTGAGAGTACAACCGAGCATATTTCAAGGGGAAGTATTCACCATAAGTCAGTGCGCTGAGCTGAACCTTCAACGCGGATACTACACGAAACAATCGACGTACTCAGTGACAGCCAGGCCGCAATCAAGCAATTTGGTCTTGGTGCGTGGAAAAGCTAAGTCAACTAGGAGCACACAACTTAATAATGTTGGCCTGAATTCCAGGCCACAGGTAAGTGGAGAGCAGTGAGCAGACGAAAAGCCTGACTAGAGAGTAGCAAGTGCACGACCATTGGTCCTGAGCCCCTCCTGCCAGTCGGCTCACAGGAATTAGGGACACTTATTATATGAAGAGAGGGAAAAGAGAAAGACCACTGGCATAATGCGGCAGGTTTGAGACAATTTATTTACTGTAGGAGTTACAATACTAAATAGCTAAAGGCCAATAATAGGCCTCTCGAAAAAAGGGCCTAAAAATTTTAACAGCTATTCTTAAAGGACACTGCAGAAATTAGGCATACAATCCAATGACACATGTCGATTCTGCGATCGATCAGCGGAGACGCTGACATATATCTTGTAATGTGACGCAATCTCAAGACGAGAATAAGGTTTGGGCTCACCATGGACAGAGCATTCCCACATTCAATCTCTCAAGCAAAGAGAACTACTAGGATTCATAGGAGTCGGCTTGGGTGAGGTGCTATGAAGGGAGATGAGGGCGCAATAGACCAATGGTCGCAGTTGAATCCTCAATAAATTATCTATCCATCTACCATGGATTGATATGCGGTGACAGTTCACATTTCCTTCCGAAAGAGCTTTCTTTCGCATTTACATTGAGTGTTCTCATTAACAACTGGATATGGTGGAGGCAGTAAGCGCCAACTATGAAGAGACGATATTTTTTATGAAACTAATTCCAATTGCAAGGTGTGAGCGTGAAAAAGTGTGTTAACACAAAACGTACACAGCTTGGTCAGCTTTTATATTATACCAACAAATGAGTATTCTAAACAATTCTTTCTTTTGAATTTCACTTACTACTTAACTTCCTCCTTTGATGTGTTCTCGAGAAATATTCTTGTTAACAAAATATTTGCTTGTGATTACCTAGGAATCATGCGTCACACATCAAATTGTACATAAAAGGAGATATGTGAGCTATAGCCAGACTCATTTATAGCGATTCGCTTTTTATGAGGCACTCAATTCGACATGTAAAGGGTATGAGACCGACGCGTTGACTAATCGAGACATAATGAGTAGGAATACAAACATGTACCGCCGTGTATGCAAGAAATGAAATAATGATCTAAGAATCATTGATGTGATTTAGGTCAACGGCCAAAAGGAGCACTCAAATGGGCATAGATCAATTGCTCTTATGACCACTTCAAATGGTGGAAAAGGTCAATTGAATTTATGGCCTTGCCCAATTATACTTTGCTTTGACCTTGGCATTTTTTAGCTTGTTTGCCATTAAGAAACTTCCGTTTGATCCTCATGGTCTTACTTACTTAAATTGGCGCTTAACCGTCTAAACGGTTATGGCCGCCAACAAGGCGCGCCATCGCTCCTTCGCTCCGCCAACCGGCGCCAATTGGTCACACCAAGGGAGTTTAAATCGTTTTCCACCTGGTCCTTCCAAAGGAGTGGGGGCCGCCCTCTACCTCTGCTTCCATAGGCTGGTTCCGATAGAAAACACTTTCTTGGCCGGAGCATCATCATTCATTCGCATAACATGGCCTAGCCAGCGCAGCCGCTGCGTTTTAATTCGCTTAACTATGTTGATGTCTGCGTATAGCTCGTACAGCTCATCATTAAATCTTCTTCGGTACTCGCCATCGCCAACGCGTAGAGGTCCATAAATCTTTCGACGAACTTTTCTCTCGAACACTCCAAAAGCCGCTTCATCTGCTTCTGCCCCATATAGCAGGACGGGTACGATAAGAGACTTGTAGAGTATGATTTTCGTTCGCCGAGAGAGGACTTTACTTTTCAATTGCCTACCTAGTCAAAGGTAGCATTATTGGCACGATTGATTCTTCGCTGGATTTCAGTGCTGATGTTGGTGCTGGTGTTGATGCTGGTTCCCAAATAACGAAATCTTTACTATTTCGTAATTATGGCTGTCAATAGTAGCGTGGTTGCAAGGCACGTATGCGCTGACTCCTTGCTCAATGACAGCAGGTACTTCGTTTGTCCTCATTCACCATCAAACCATCCTTACCGCTTCGTTTCTAGTTTGGAGTAAGCAGAACTAACAGCGCGGGTGTTTAGGCCGATGATATCAATGACATCAGCATATGCCAGTAATTGCACGTCACTTCGGGAAGAAGACCATAGCCATATACAACAATTTAAGATCAGCCCAAAGGAAAGATTCTGCTGGATTAGTAAGACGTTTAGTTGAATGTGTTCTTCTTATTTCAAAGAAATTTTCAACGGACCGGCCTTAAATCCGATTTCGCAGTTTAATGACAGCAGAATAAGAAAAAGTAGCGCCGCTGGAGAAAATTAGAAAACAAATTGCGCAATTTTTTATATCAAATTTTTACTATATTTTCCGTTGAATAAGTTTTACCTCTCTCACCGGTTGGTTTTTATTACATTTTTCACCAGATGGGACCAAACTATAGGAAAAGAAACGCCGTATCCGAAAATTTGATATAAAATGTTTCATTATTTATTCTATGGACAAAGTTGTAGTGAGAACAAAAAACTGTGATTCAACAGTGTCTAACATTTTAATAGTTGCGAGGTTTAGGAGGTGCGAGAAAAATAGTTGACCTTATGGCCACTTGATAAAAAAAGAGTTGCTCTTTTCGGAAATGTATGATGGTCAAAATATTAATATCGTTTAGGTTGTGGACTGTTTCATAGGCACATAGCCTTGATTGACTTGCGGCCGTTTGAAGTGGTCATAAGTTCAAGTGGCGTTATGCCCGTTAATCTTATGTCGTCCCTACTTAAAACTCATAGATGAGGTAGAAAGGAGCTATCGCCTATAAAAACTAATGTCGCCGCTTTAGTGACTACATTTCTAGACGGCTAATCCCTACATCAGTATTGCAAATTATTCAGTGTAACATTCGCACCTTGTGTGAAAATGTCACTTCTTTAAATACATAAGCGCTTTATGGATTCCCTCTACCGTACTCCTTGGCACTCAACTTTTTGTATCGTTTTATCTATTCTCAGTGCAATTAACCAACAATCACACGTCGTTCACTTTTTAGCCGCTAAGAAAAAGCAAACGAGTTTCATCCGATAACGCAAAGTGCACATTAGAACAAAAAAAAGCCTCTCCGACGGCGACTGGAGACAAGGCATAGCTAAGACCATCGATTAAATGCATCGTGCAAACAAATGCGTGAGCTGATTATTTAGATATAAACACTATTTTCAATGATATTATTATAACGATTGTTGTTTTTATTGTAAACGTGTGTTTGATAGTCTCACCTGAGTCAGTTATCTCACTTAAACTCTGTGGTGGTCAAAGAAAGTCTGCTTTTAGTTATTGTGTTTAATCTTTTTATGAATTTATCAAGCTGCGATATCAACGCTGTGATCTTCAACATTCTAGTCTCCCAAGCGTTATTGTTCTAATCACTCATAGAATAAAATATCGATACACTACATTATTTGGCCCTTCAAACTAATAGAATTGTTAATAAACCTGATTCATGCCTGTATAATTTGTTATGTGAAGTCAAATAAGAGATCATTGGCTCTCTATAAGTTTGACCACCCAGATGTGGTGTTGCATATTGATGGTCGTTAAAGTGATCTGAGCTGTGTTAAAAGGCTTCATAAAAGAGAATACGCTTGAAAGAAATTTGTGGTAGATCGCTTTTGTTTGTGCCCGACGTGCTCAATAGCTCAATAAATTACAAAAAACAATTATACTGAATACATATGTAAATATAGTTTGAAAACAAGTAAAGGCGGCTAAGTTCGGGTGTAACCGAATATTATATACTCAGCGTGAGCTTCAATTGTACATTCATTCCAAATAAATTACTTTTCTACATTACACGGGGCACCGCCCCTTAAAAAAAATGTCTCCCCATTTCCTCTTACATAGACTTGAGAAGTGAAATATCACTGATTCAAAACTATTTTTTGCTAAGTTATAGCTTATTATTCTAGTCTACGACCCTTTTAAACTTGTTTTATATCTAAGTTGCCCTGATCTTTAACCGATCCCATCATTTTTACTAGAAAACTATTTCCTGCTATAAGGAAAATTTGTGCTTCCAATTTTATTACGATCCAGTTAATTTTTCTTCGAGTTATGGCCCGGAACATAGAAAATTGCTTAGTCATAAAGAGGCGGTGCCACGCCCATTTTTTAATTTGAATTTTTCCTATTTATTGATATAAAGCTCTTTTTTCCAAAGATATAGCTTATTTTATCCGTCCACGACGCTTTAAAATCTTTTGTATAAAGTGGGCGGGGCCCTTAACCGATTTCGTTAATTTTTCTTCAATCATTTCTAATAGTGAAGAAAACCTCTCTGCCGAATTTTGCTACAAAAGGTTTAACGATTTTTGATTATGATTAATAATATTTGTAAAATTGATTATATCACAATTGGGCGGTGCCACGCCCATTTTTAAAATTTTTCCCAATTTTTTATCAAGAGTCTCAATATCAGTACACACGTAAAATTTCAAACATTCTAGATATACTATTTACTAAATAATCAGATTTTATATGTTTTCCAAAATGTTTTATATATAAAAAGTCGCCGATCATCCGATTTCGCTCATTTGTAATACCAATCTATTCTGAGTCCATATAAGCTCGTATACCAAATTGTTGTATATACCTCAATATTTACTCAATTTATCGTGTTAACGGACAGACGACCATGGCTCAATCAAATGTTTTTTTCAATACTGATGATTTTGATATATGGAGGTCTATATCTATCTCGATTCCTTTATACCTGTACAACTAAACGTTATCCATCAAAGTTATAATACCCTGTGTATAAGTACAGCTGTGTATAAAAACAATTATACTGAAAAAGACGCTTAGTTATACCTTTCATGAACATGAAATGGTATATTAACTTTGGTCCGATGTTTGTAACGTTGAGAAATATAGAAGATAAACTCACCATTAAGTATACCGAATTGATCAGGGCGACGAACTGAGTTGATATAGCCATGTCCGTCTGTCCGTCCGTCTGTCTGTTTGAACGCAAACTAGTCCCTCAAATTTTGAGATATCTCAATGAAATTTGGCACAAGGATGTATTTTTGTATTATATTAGACATTTGTCGGATCCGGTAGGATCGGACCACTATAACATATATCTCCCATACAACCGATCGTTCAGATAAGACGATTTTGGTCATTCCTGCCGCAATTTAAAAAGTATAAACGTGAAACTCGGCGATATATATTCTAATATATCATAGAAGATTTCCTGAAAAAATCATTTCGATCGGAGCTATATATAGTATATATCCCATACAACCGATCGTTCAGATAGAAAGATTTTTGGCAATTTCTCCCTTAATTTCCAATATAAAAACGTTAAACTTGGTGATATTTATTCTAATATATCATAGAAGATTTCATGAAAAATCATTTCGATCCGAGCTATATACAATATATATCCCATACAACCGATCGTTCAGATAGAAAGTTTTTGGCCATTTCTCCCTTAGTTTCCAATATAAAAACGTTAAACTTTGGTGATATTTATTCTAAATATCATAGAAGATTTCCTGAAAAAATCACTTTGATCGGAGCTATATATATTATATCCCATACAACCGATCGTTCAGATAAGGAGGTTTTTGCCATTTTTTATTTTATATTTATCTTAAAAATCGTTTAGGTATGTACAACTGTTCACTATATATTTCTTATCTTATACATCCGATTTTTTGGAGATTACGAAAGCGATAAGATTATTGTTCAACCCCATTCATGAAAGGTATGAAGTCCCGTCCTTACTTGTTTTCCTTAGATATAGTTTTCT
Source organism: Eurosta solidaginis (assembly GCA_029619165.1). Lineage (NCBI taxonomy): Eukaryota > Metazoa > Arthropoda > Insecta > Diptera > Tephritidae > Eurosta > Eurosta solidaginis. The sequence continues at coordinate 43,728 of JARSSU010016124.1, forward strand.
TATGATAAAAGGCTTAGCCGACCTGCATCATCTTGATGCTTTGCAAGCACGATTGAGCGAAACATTCAGGATGATCTCGAAGTAACTTTGCTCTTCGAAAGAGAAGAAATTAAAACTTGCTTGGTGGAAAATATTCAAATTATCAGTTTTTGTCAAACTACTTCGCCCTCTTTAGTCAGTACGTCTACACATTTCCTTCTATGTGTATCAAAAATAAAGCTAGTGGTTCAAAAGGATTGCACCACATTCTTATGCTTATTGCAGAGATTGCATTTAATGGAACAGCAATTAGCTTCTCACGGATAACCACCGATTTCCAATAACAGTCCTGAAAGATATGGTACTTTTAAACTGATAAATTTTCATTTAAAATGTGACTAAGATCTTTTAGTGTGATTAATTAAATAAATAAATAAATGTAAGGCGCGATAACCTCCTAAGAGATCTAAGGCCGAGCTTCTCTTCCAATTTGCGTCGTGCTCCTCTTGATTTCCCCTACAAATTGGCCGGACGGGACCTACATGTTTTATGCCGACTCCGAACGGCATCTGCAAGGCAGATGAGTTTTCACTGAGAGCTTTTCATGGCAGAAATACACCCGGAGCGCTTGCCAAACACTTGCTAGGGGCGACCCCGCTTAGAAAAATTTTCTTCTAATTGAAAAACTTTATTTCTAAAATTTTGATGTTGCTTTGCCCGGGGTGTGAACCCAGGGCATACGGTGTGGTAGGCGGAGCACCCTACCATCACACCACGGGTGTGATTAATTGGCTAAGGTATTTTTAAAACTGTTATTTTACGACCGAAATATCGGGGAATGGTAAATCTCTCGTGGGAACTGTTGGAATTACCTTAGTGTAAACTTAACATTATATTACTGTCGAGGCCTGCTGCAAATAAACGTTTTTCCTCATAATTTAAACCAAAAATATCATAATGCGTCCCGATTGTACATTTTGGGGTCAAGCAGGAACTATTTCTAAGACCATTTTTAGATCATTTCTGCACTCTTTGTGGACCATTTTGGTATAATTTCGAGACTTTTTTGTAATATGTTGGAATAGTTACATGCTTTTTTTATATCATTTGGGGACTATTTGGAGATCAATTCATAACTGTGTTAGGTACTATTTTGGCAGAATTTTGGAAATGTGTTGGAAATATTTTGGAATTATATTGGGATTATGGAATCATCTTGGAATAATTCTGGAGCTATTTCAAGATGATTTCGGGATTATTTAAGTTCCTAATTTGCCATCAGTTAGGACCTATTTTGAAATTATTTTGGCATTGTTCGGCAAAGTTCAATAGTGAATACGAAATATTATCGGGCTGTTAGGATTATCGCCTAGTTTTCGGCCAGTTGCTGATTTGTTATCGGTAAAAAGTGTTATCGAAGAGCGATTAGTTTATTGTCAACGAATCATCGATTTTTTTATCGAAAAAATATCTACTTGATATCGAAAAGTTATCGTTAAAATATCAATATTCTATCGAAAAGTTGTCGATTTGTTATCGTGTCGCTACCGATTCGCTAACAAAAAAATATAGCTTTTGAACATCAGTCGAAGTTTTTTCGATAACAAATCGATACCTTTTTCCAAACTAATCGATATTTTTCGATAACAAATCAATAACTTTTCGATAGTAAGTCGATAGCGTTTCCATAAGAAATCGATAACTGTTCAATAACAAATCGATATCTTTTCGATAAAAAACGGATAACTCATCAATAACTTTTCGGCAACACAATTTTTCTTTGCTTCCTTATTTGTTTAGCATCAACATGGCGATGCGATCTAGGCCGATGGTCCTGGAAGTTGTGAACTGCATGATGCCTTCCACAACGATGGTTTTTGTAATTTGGAATTGGTCTGTTGCTGCCCCTGCCTGTTGGAATGACCCTATTTACAAAATTAATTTTTAAATGCAGCCTGCAAATGTTGTTGTTGTTGTTGTAGCGATAAGAACACTCCCCGAAGGCCTTGGGGAGTGTTATCGATGTTGATGGTCCTTTGTCGGATGCAGATCCGGTACGTTCCAGTACCAAGCCCGACCATCTCGGGAACGATTTGTTATGAACATATTCTTCTTGGCCATACCGCCCTCCCATCCCCTAGATCCATGATGAGTTCGGGTTCGCCAGAGCCTCGGTTTTTAATGAAACAGGATTCGCCACGGGAAGGTGAGATTGACAATTGGGTTTGGAGAAGCTATATATTGCGCTGGCAACCTGAAAGGGTTCCGCTATACAACCCCTTTAATCTGGTATTTTAGTCACCTCTCACGCTTGGCATACCCATACGCGGGTATATTCTGACCCCATAACCCGCTGAGGGAGCAGCTTGCAAATCTCTTCGGGTCCTGCATAACAACACCATTAAAGGAAGTTTTTTAGTTGACCATAACTTCCCTAAGCCAGCAAAGCCAGCAGAGAAGTTGCAGGCTCTTAAATGCTTTTCGTATTTGTTCTGTTTATATTTGTTACCCTATCCCCATATATCCGCATTCATTGAAGATATTTCCTAGAATATCAAATCTGTCTACCAATGAATTAACGCAGAATACCGAATCTTCATTACATTAGCTGTGTGATTCGCCATCTGCTGTTCTCCTGTAATTATCGGCGAGCGGAACTTGGGGAACCCTAGGCTGTGACATTGATAAACTCACAAACTACAGGAAGAATGTATATACAAAATCAAGAGTTTGGCATCGCCTGGCTGGACAATGACCCTTACTAATGTGTCTAAAGTACTATCCCTAAGGTCGATGTCAGATTTCCATAAACTGTCTTAATAAACGCCTCTCTTCTTCTCTCTCTCTTTCCTACGGTTTTGCTGGTTGATACATTTTGTTTCTTGCGTGGCAGAAATTCGGATGCCGTTTGATGAAATCATTTTCCCTTCCAGCATTTTGAAGCGCGTCGTGGAAAGGAGTGCCTCGGCGTCAGGGTATGCCACTTATGACTAAATGGAGACAACTGATGTATTGTTGAGTTATTCCCATAAAGCACGCCGGGTTTTTCAATATGATAGATGTACAAATCAATAGCATACTGTGACGCGCCTGTCAGTCGGAAGGTAAATTTTGCCTCTCTTACATAAAAGTCGAATAGGCTAAAGAATATGCAGTATTCGGCCGAAATCACTCCCTGGAGGTCTTAAGTGCGATAAAAAGCGATGGATAAAAAGATACCTTATGCGCTTATGATTAATAGCGCACAGCGAAGGAAGTACTTATGTGAATATCCCTGGCAATGCTGTATTAGGGAGATCTGAACCCATAAAGGAAAACAGGAAATGCTGAACAAACAGTTTTTGTTGAATACCCAGAAACCTGGGCATCCCAACAGACATCTGTTTGAAGAGGCCACACCTCCCAGGAACTTAAGAAGTTATCTCCGCGAAGAAATCCGGCTCTTTAGAACTCCGTGTTTGCAGATGAGAATAAAAAGCTCCTCCTAGCTCAACTTTTGTCTGGATATTGTAATAGGTTAAACTCTTACTTACCCAAAATCAACCTCGACATACCCAATGTATATCCCACTTGTAATGTGCTCTCACATGACACACACTTCTTTTCTATTGCAATGTGTGACCAACGCTTATTGGAAGGGACGAAGCGCTGATACAGCAACAACAACAACACATGATCAGGGATTTTTAAGTAGGATAGCAAATAGTAATCTAGGTGAATGGAGTTGCTCCGATGATGACTTCTTGACGAATGGGGCATGGTATTTGCCGGCTTGATATAGGAGAAGTATCTTGGACCAAGTAGGACCACAAAAGAGGGTTGCTCAGCGGAATAGGTTTGCCGTACCGGCTAGTGTATTTTTTGCGGAATTCGAGAACGAACTATACCTTCGCCCGATGACTGCTACATGGTGTGAGCCTCAAAGCCCACATATGTGTGCCGCATAATACACAAATACTGCGCACGCTTTCACTTCGCCGACCAGCCAGAAAAATACCTACATATGAAGCCAAGTACCCAAAACTATGCCCTGACACATAATTCTGCTTAATCTGCAACACTTTCCTAGCACTTCTTCGCTGTTCTTAATGCAAAGAAAAAATTTGCAAAGCATACAAAAGTAAATCATGACTATTTTTGTCGCTTTCTTAACAAAACAAAAATATAAAAATAATAACGAGCCTCTGAAAACCCATTTAGCGCCAAGCAATCGACACGCCGTCATCAATCGTTAATGTTGCATGCAACATACAACGTTTAGACCTCGCGCTAATTTATTGCACACTGCCAAAGCGTATACTTACTGTATACGTGTATGCGTGACTATGTGTGTATGTCCATTAAAATATATTTTTATGCGTTTGGCATATAAAAGTACATTAAACACTTGAGAACCCCTATTCGCGTTTGCTAAGCAATTGTGAATACACAAATTCACAAATACATTCGAGTTTGTACCTGTTTTTGTTACCGTCATCTGCCAAGCCAGCAATAAAAAAAAACAAAAATCAACGCTACAGGACAACCGCGCAAAGGTGCGCGAGAATTTGTTTTCCTTTCTGCACCATTCACTTGTGATACAGCGGCGTGCGGTGACGCTCAAAAGCGTGCAACATGCATATTGATTGCATAGATGATGTGTTGCTGTTGCCATTGCTATCGCTTTTTTTGTTGTTGCTTTCAATTTGTTGTTGTAGCATTAATGTTGCAGCTTTAAAGTAGGTCAACAACTTTGGCGGTTTTTACTCAAATGTGACTATGAATTTTTGTTCATGCATCATTTGAGTTGTTTTGTTGTTTTTCAATGCATTTTTATTTCATTGATGTTGCGCTCTTTGCCTCACTTGTTTTTATTTTATTGTTTTTTACCAATGGTTGGTCGGTTTGTGGGTTTGGCGTTGATGCGAAATCTCTCTAGGCAGGTAGATAAACATTTTATGTTGATTTGTTTTCTACTCTCTTTTACAGGTGGGCCTCCATGAGCTTCGTATTAAAAAAACAAACGTGGTAAGTAAATGTGTGCTTCTTTCATTCTAAAACTATAATAACTAAGTGAGATCCTCACGGAGCAGGGAGTTCAAGCTTTGTTTTAAAACTAAAAAAAATCAAAGGCGAAGAGACTTTGGACCGAGATCTCCTTCAAATTTTAAATTTTCGTACAAATTGTCGCGACAGGACCTATGTACGCATATTATGCCGACTCCGGACGGCATTTGCTGTTTTCACTGAGACGTTTTTCTTGGCTGAAATACACTCGGAGTGTTTGCCAAATCACTGCCGCTTAAAAGTATGATCCCCTTATTTCACTTATTATGGCCAGTTATTTGTCCTGTTTATAATCGATAAATTTTCGATAGCAAATCGATAGCACCCCGATAACAAATCGGTATTTTTTCGACAATATATCGATAACTTATTGATAATTAGAGAGAAATTGAAAAGTTCACAAACGACGATTGTTACTAGGACATGTTTCTGAATTTCACTTCTTCATCAGCTAGCTTCTCGGGAGCTGAGTATTGAACTCGAATCTCCAACATTCATACCAGTGTAAAAGCAGATACTTTTAACCCCTCAGCCATATGAATGCCCCGCTGTTCGCCTTGCAATTGGTCTCTAAGTGTTGCATTTGTTGTAATTCATTTTATTCACCATGTGTAGGTAGATATAATTCTATATTCTGTTTAACCTAATGGTGTTGAAGCTTAGTAACATTAGTTTGGATTTTTACAGTATCCACTGTTTCCTTATCAATGTAATCATATGTATGTAATTAGCCGGACTTCATCAATAACAAAACCCAATGTATAAAACAATTTGAGCCAGTCTCGATAATTACATACATATATCGATAACTTTTCGATAAATAATCGATTCTTTTTTCAATAGTAAATTAATGACTTTTCGATAACAAATAAATAATTTTTCAATAATAACATGGCGATAACTTTTTGGCAACATATTGATAACTTTCGATAACAAATATATAAATTTCGTTACAGATCAATAACTTTCAATAACAAATCGATAATTTTTCGCTAGCTCGTCGATAAATAATCGAAAATATACTCGATAGTAAACTGATGACTCTTCGATAGTAAATCAATGGTTTTTCAATTAAAAATAAATAACACGGTGATAACTTTTTCACAACATATTGATATCTTTCGAAAGCAAATACATAACTTTCGATAACAGATTGATAACTTTCGATAGCAAATCGATAATTTCTAATAGCATGTTTATAACTGTTTTATAACGTATGGGTAACTTACAATAACAAATCGATAGCTCTTTGATAAGAAATCGATTACTTTCGATGACAAATCAATACATTTTTGATTACAAATCGATAAATTTGCTAAGAAATTGACAACGTAACTCGAAAAACTCCGATAACAAATCGACAACACATTGCTAACAATTGAGTAAAGATCGATAAATTTTTGATAATAAATCCATAGCAAAACTATAACTTTCTCTTAACATATCGATAACTTTTCGATAAATAATCCATAACTTTTCAATAATAAATCGATATCTTATCGGTAGCCTTTGTTATCGGTAGCAAATTCATAACACTTCAATAACAATTCGATAATCGTCCTTGTTTGCTTCTGGTTTCGCTTCCAAACTCTACTTTTATTGTTCCCACATTATGCTGCAGTGTAGTGACTACGCTTACATTTTGATTTCCTCTATACAGCAAACAAATCCCACACACTACGCCTAAAAGACACCCTACTCTTAAATTCTGCATTTCCTCATACATTGAGCAAAGATCTTTGCACACCAAAAAAGCACCGAACTGATGGTTTAAAAGGTGCACAGACTCGCATACCTGCGAATATCATAAGCAGTAATCAGCACACCATGATACGGAATATGATGGCATGAGGACGATTAAACTAATTTAACGGCTGACACAAAGTTATTCGAAGAAGAAAAGGGAAGAAGCCTTAGACAATGATAGGGACTTTAAAGCATATACAGACAGGCCAAAAATGAACATGGGCCTTAGACTACCTGCATTTTGCAGTGTCTTCCAGATTAAAGGCTATATCACAGACCACTCGACATCACTATAGTCTCAGAGATCAATAAAACGATCTTTGTTGATGGCCAAGTTACCTTGAATATATAAATCTTTAGATATTTTGCTCGAAATTGTCGAGACGTACTGCACCTCAATGTCTCTTTTTGTTGGGTGCATGGGTCCATCGATATTGAGTGAAATGAGGAAGTTCAAATCCCTCGCACGCCCACCATAGGGTTATCACTCTGAGAAACTCATCGATGCGCTAAATGTTATCTTTAAACAGCAGCTATTGGACCTCCACAGCCTGAGAGCTACTAGCTGAGTCATAAGACTTTGAGGAGTGTAGAAGCTTAAGAAAACTCAATGGCCGCAGCAGTATCCTAAGAATACTTCCCAACGTGGATGCGACAACTTATCACGAGGTTTCCTCAAGAATTTTAGGTTCAGCCGACAAAGCTTACAAAGAGGGCGTAATCTGAAATGATTTGCGGTGTTGGTCCGGGTAATTTCTCCGAACAACAAAACTTGCGCTCATCACGATCACTTGGTTTACCCGGTCATAGAAACATTGACGGCAATGAAAAAGCGGGTGAACTGACAAATTCCGGTGCATCGTTAGACACCTCTGAGGCAATCACGTGCACCGGCCACTTATATCACTAAAGAGTGGCATTTTTATCAATCTTCAGAAAACCATAATTTGCAATTCGTACTCTACGGATACCTGCGAAATCACCAAGCAAATATGGCCTGACCACAACAAGGATAGAACAGAGTTTCTATGATAGAGATATTCAGAATCATATCAACCATTACAGGACACTGCCTATTTGGCGCACACGGGGAGGGAGTGGGCATTCTCTTTAACGGCCGATATCTATGTATGCAGACAAATGAGGCGTCAAATTTTTTCGATAGTTTGGAAGTGTTAAAAAGGTGAATCCTTCGTTCCACCAGAAGTTCGTAGGGGAAAGCAAGTTGGAAAACGCCAAATTATTATGAGTCGCTATGCTTATGCAATTTCATTTTCGTGTTCATAACTAAATTCAGTAACATTTCCTTATCATAAAAAACGTGTAAAACTCGTTTTCGTGATTTTCAATTTAATTTGAATAGTGATATTTAGGTTTGCTTTCGTTTTATTTATTTCGCGTTCGATTTGGTTGAATAAATACGAGGGGCGTGCATAAATTTCACACTTCATATACATAAATATTTACTATACCCTGGGTTTTTGACTAATTTGAAATAAATCGTGGTTTAATAATGAGCTGTATTAGTTTCACGCAGATACTTATGTAGATCATGCAATGAAAGGGTTTTGCTGGCTGAAGACGCTCTGACCTTGAAAGTACCCCTATCATATGAGTGCTGCGAAAGACAGGCGGACCAACATCGGTCCAGATAGGAAACAGCTACTGCAACTCAGAGATGACTAGCGCGGCAGCTACCAAACAAGTCCAGGTGACTAAGCGCCAATGATGGTAATTTGGCTAATCCTTATTGGAAATTTATATACAATTTTGGCCTTCCTGTTTAAGTGCAAAGCTAAGACCGATTTTGTTTTGCTTAAAAATAAATGTAAGGCGCGATAACCTTCGAAGAGATCTAAGGCCGAGCTTCTCTTCCAATTTGCGTCGTACTGCTCTTGATTTTCCCTACAAATTGGCAGGACGGGACCTACATGATTTTATGCCGACTCCGAACGGCATCTGCAAGGCAGATGAGTTTTCACTGAGAGCTTTTCATTGCAGAAATACACCCGGAGCGCTTGCCAAACACTGCCGAGGGGCGACCCCGCTTAGAAAAATTTTCTTCTAATTGAAAAACTTATTTCTAAAATTTTTGATGTTGCTTTGCCCGTGGTTTGAACCCAGGGCATCCGGTGTGGTAGGCGGAGCAGGCTACCATCACACCACGGTGGCCGCCGATTGTTTTGCTTATTTTGTCTAAAAATGTCAAACTTTTCATTATCTAGATCAAAACTGTTGTTTATTAACTTTTCGGTAGTAATTATTTAAAAACTTAGTTAACAAAAAATGTGGTACTGAAGTTAAGAAGGCTAACCGAATAATCTACCTTTCCAAAACAACTGAGCACAATGTAAAGAAATTACCCACCTACTCCTTATTGTAAAAGTGCAAAAAAATGGGGTAACAATGATTTGACAGATAACACCGATCGTATAACACGATACGGGCCAGGGTTTTTTGAGGTTTTAAATAAAAATAATTTTATTTATTACTTTAAATGAGTAAAATTGTTTGTAATCCGGAACGATCTCGGAAACGGCTTAACCGATTTGAATGATTTTGGCACATAGATAGTGTATCACATTCTTAGACTTTCAACCTAGGTATTGCCACCGAGGGTGTTTTCACAAGGTTGCCACCTCTAAGAAATTAAAAAAAATTTACTTGAGGTATATCAATATGGGTATGAAATGAAAGGTGCTTTACTCATTATTTCAATAGAGAATTTTAAGTAGGGTTGCCACTTAGGGTTGCCATCTCATCTTATTATTTATATCTCTTTGTATATTCACTACTATCGCGAAACGACTGAAATGATTAATGAAATTTGAAACATCTATATTGTATCACATTCTACCTAAGTATTGCCACTGAGGATATTTTGACAAGGTTGCCAAGTACTTGAAATTTGGAAAACAAATTCCACGAGATATGCCAATATGGCTATCAAACGAAAGCTATTTCACTCCGCATTCCAATAGAAATATATTTAAGTATGGTTGCTACTTAAGGGTTGCTCACCCTAATTATATATATTGTTAAGGCAATGGGTAAGCGAAATATACTACGTTCTACAAAAACATATTTTTGAAGCTTCTAAGAAGTATATTAAAGTCAAAACCCCCACCAACTCCAGGTTGTATTAACATTTAAATTTTTGTGCAAGTTCCTTTTGCGGTTAGTGATCGATATGTCCTTGAAATCTATTTTAAAAGCCCTCAACAGTAAGTAAAAATATATGTATAAAAAAGAGTTGAATACTTATTTTGACGAGATATAGAACAAAATATATTATGCGGATACTTGCCCAGATACAAGCTTACTGTTTTACTCTATAACCCAAATTATGGTACATTTTCGATTCATTTCCCATGAATAATATGTTAGCCACCGAAGTAAAAGGTTGGGCTCAGCGGCTGTAGTTTTATTTGGAGAAAATTTTGGCAAGAGAGATGTTTTATAAAGTAGAGGCATTGCTTACCTCCAAATAATTGATTGTAAGCGACTTTGAACAAATTTGACCGGACCATCCCCTCCTTGGGATTTTAACTCTAAGCAATTTTAAAAAAAGTGTTCAGTGCGATCTCAGTTATTTTAAATCCTCATAATTTTCACGACTGGAAGCGAGATCCTTTCGGGGCCCATAAATTCTGAGTAATTTCGCGAATTGTTTTTTTTATTTTTTTTGCAGGGATCTTAATGAAACCATTTCGAGATTACTTCAATGATCATTTCAGAACCACGCGCATTCCGGTACTATTTCGTGAAAATTTGCATATGATGTCATGTCATGTTTTCGAAAGATTTCTATGTCATTCATTTCGGACTGAATTCGATATTTGAATTGTTTTTGAAGTCACTCAACATTTTTGAGGTCGTTTGGGGAACTTTCATGACTATACATATATCATTTCATAATAAACTTGGCAAACTATTTCACAATTTTTTCCAGGACTGATCTCCTGATCATTCCGAAGTATACCGGAGCTATATTGGGATTTTTTTAAACACTTCGAGTTGCGGACAATTTTGGTATTGTTCGGGATTGATTTTATGTCGGGAGAGTTTTATTTAAATAACTGTAACTGGGAATCTATTAATCGACTTTTTTTATTTCTATGTAAGACTTGAATCGCTTGTAAAAATTAAGTTATCATATTGTAACGAATTTTGGGAAATTCTTGATTATTTTTGACCTTCTTCTATCGTTCGAAACTCTGAACTATCGAATAAATAACTGAAATATTCAGTATTACAAAACGATCTTTATTAAGACTACTTTGGTAGTAGTACTTCGCAATGACAATTATCGCGTACTACACTAAAGCGTGTTTAAAATCAAAGTGGTCCCCAGCATGCTGTGCTTTTACACTCTCGAATACCTCGTTCACATCATTTCTCCTAAAATCTAGACTTTTCGCGAACAGCTGCTTATTTATGTATGTATCCTTTATGTATCTTATATTTACGTTTCTCTTCTAGTTATATGTGTGTGTATGTGTGAATAAAACTTCTGCTCTTAGCTGCCGACTACATGTATGTGTGTGAAATATTCTCTTTGCTGTTAGCTTGGCCGTTTACATGTTATATGTAGCTGCTTACTTTG
>JARSSU010016125.1:0-13282 GCA_029619165.1 Eurosta solidaginis
CAAATAATGACTAACAAATTATTCATTATTCCAAAAAAAGGAAAAAAGGCTTCAATCCAAAAGTGTTATTCATGAATGGAAGTGCATGGATTGCATTCCCGGGTGATTACATTCCTTAACAACTCTGCCACATATAAATATAATTCAGTTACCAAGCTGGCTGGCGAAAATCCTTACGTTGAACCCTCGTATAGGGTGCCGGCTGGTAATAGTAACTACAGTAACCCCGCTAGGGGAGTGCTAGCAATGTTCAGGAATCAGTGCCATTTGTGCCTTAGCACGTTAATAGCTCTGGCATATGGAAGTTGATGCCGGAGAAAATTATACTAGCTGCAGAACTTAACCGCTCTGGAAAAATATTCTATAAAAGCGTGCAATTACTGGCATATGCTGATGACATTGATATCATCAGCCTAAACACCCGCGCCGTTAGTTCTGCTTACTCCAAACTGGAAAAGAAGGATAAAGATGGATTTGATGGTGAATGAGGACAAAACGAAGTACCTGCTGTCATCGAGCAAAGAGTCAGCGCATATGCGCCTTGGCAATCACGCTACTGTTGGCAGCCATAATTTCGAAATAGTAAAAGACTTCGTTTATTTGGGAACCAGAATTAACACTAGCACCAACAACATCAGCTCTGAAATCCAGCGAAGAACACTCTTGTCAATAAATGTTACTTTGGACTAGGTAGGCAATTGAAAAGTAAAGTCCTCTCTCGGCAAACGAAAATCATACTCTACCAGTCACTTATCGTTCCCGTCCTGCTATATGGTGCAGAAGCATGTACCATGAAAACATCAGATGACGGCTCTGGGAGTGTTCGAGAGAAAAGTTCTTCGAAAGATTTATGGACCTCTATACGTTCGCGATGGCGAGAACCGAAGAAGATTTAACTATGAGCTGTACGAGCTATACGCACACCAACAAAGTCCAGCGAATTAAAACACAGCGGCTGCGCTGGCTAGGCCGTGTTATGCGAATAAAGATAATGCTCCGGCCAAGAAAGTGTTTCTATCAGAACCCCTATGGAAGCAGAGGTAAATGTAGAGGGCGCCCCCACCCAGCTGGAAGGACCAGGTGGAAAACGATTTACCTCCCTTGGTGTGACCAACTGGCGCCGGTTGGCAGAGAGAAGGAGGCGACTGGCGCGCCTTGTTGGACGGTCATAACCGTTTAAACGGTAAAGCGCGAATTACGTAAGCAATATGGAAGTGGCTCTTGAACGTGTTCTCAAGGTGGGGGCCGGACCGGGCGGAGTTACGCGTTGCCGTGCCGATGGTCAGCTTGGCTGGGCCCTTCTCAAAAAGCCCAGTCGGTAACGGAGCCCTCTGGGAACCAGGCCACATCCAGTTGTAATCTTGGCCTTACCCCAGGTATAGCGGATCTATGCCTGGGGTGGACGACCCCGTTTTCCGCAAATCGTGGGATTCAGTGATGGAAAAATAAAATATGGGTAACGAGGCCGGACTCGTAAAAAGCCGGAAGGGGTAACACCCATCAATCTGGGAGCTCGTGCGATGCAGGGCCCATCTACCAGCAGCGGCGCGGCTATTGCGGTGGTGTGCAAATGCTTCAGGCGGCGCTGGAATCTTGTACATCGCCCATCACTTCCTCTAGGGGAGCTTGGGGCAGCGACTGGACCCGCTGCCTCTGTTAGTAATCTTCCCGGTATGCAGTTTGCTACCAGGGGAGCTGCTAGCATGGGGGGCGGCCCGCTCGCCTGCCGACGGCGTAAACCCAAAGTAAGGATAGGACACCTCCCTCACAGATGCGCAGTAGGCATAGGCAGGTGAGTATACGCATCCTGAAAATGTTGGCAAACGTCCCTGACTTGGACTCCATGGCGTTGCCTGGGGACATTGAGGAGTTAGGGGCGGAAATCGAGTGGGCGAAAACTATCTTGCCTGATTATAAAAAGTCTGCTCCGGTAAAAAATCGTGCCTCCGGTAACCGTAACCGTTCCTTTGGGGTGCGCAGAATGCTCCTAAGAGGTTTAGGGACAAAAGGCCCCTTCTTCGCAAAGGTTGCTAAAAGTTGCATACTTGTGGAGGTCTTTGAATCTAATCCTGAGAAGGAGCAGTACTTCAAAGAAAAATGGGACTGGATAAGGCCGAAATGGCCAGTTTTTCAGTCGCCTTACTAAGGAAGAACCTTGGACCTCCACCTGCTTGCAAAGAGGTGGGTTGGTACCAGGGGCAGGTTAAGTTGGTGGCCTGCGATGACCAGAGGTCAGGCCGACTTGTACAGAAAGTCGGTGGGTTAGGTTGGGTGAGTTCTACCCTTCTGCGATGCCTCAGGGCTGTCGGCTTCAAGGACATCTCATCTAGGCCGAGAGCTAGGGTTTGGATCCCATCCAAGCCGGATGATCCAGAGGGAGTCCGTGAGGTCATAAGGACCTTCAATCTAGAGCTACCTTGTTCTATTTGGAGAGTCGTGAAGCTGGAGCATAGCACAAGGGCAACGCGTCAGGAAATACTCCTGCTCAACAAGGAGTCGCTGCCTTTTTTGGAGAACGCGGATGGCGCTATTAAATTCGATTTTGACACCGTGAAGATTAAAGTGTACTCTAACGACCTGAAGGCGGCCTATGATCCGGAGCTGGATATAGAGCCAGAGAAAGCAGAGAGCGAGGAGGAAGAGGACGCAGAAACCTAACACTGTCAGTCCGACGGATGACACGATGGGCGGGGACGCGTCTTCGATCACCTCACTAGCGCTGGACAGACTCAGTGCTTACACTGGAGAGGAGCCATTGTCTGACGAATGCGGCGATTCGACAATGGTGGAGGTGGTCGGTGCTCGACTTTGTGCGAGTCCTACAAACAAACCTCCACCATTGTTCAGCATCTGCTGCGCTGCTGCTCCAGTTTTCCAGTAGGGCGGCTGACATAGCCCTTATCGAAGAGCCTTGGGTAGTAGGGCATTAGATATGCGGGCTGAAAGCGGCAGGATTGGTGTTGGTGAGTGGTGCCATACATGAGAAGCTTGCAGCTTGGTAAGATCTGAACTAAATTTTCTTTTTCCCCCACAGTTTTAGCGACGACGATGCTACAAGTTTGACGTTGACGGGCGGTGGTACGGATATTACACTTTTACTTCCCTGATCGCCTTTGGCGACAAAGTGCTGTCGGATGCGAAAAAATGCGCGAGCGCTTTCTGCCGACAATATATAATGCATTCTACGGTCGACAAAGTTAGACGGAGGGCAACAGACACGCACATAAACACAAATTCAGCGCGTCACCAATCACCATCACCGCTAAAGAGGTTGAGGACGCTATTGGTCGCGCTAAACCATCCAAAGCAGTGGGCCCAGACGGCATAGCCATGCCGATGCTTAAAAGCCTAGGGAAAGAGGGTTTCAAATATTTAGCGCAGGTCTTCAACCTGTCTCTTTCCACCTTTGTCATACCCGAGAAATGGAGAATGGCCAAGGTGGTCCCGCTACTAAAGCCTGGTAAACCAGCTTACATAGGAGAGTCGTATCGTCCGATATCTCTCCTATCGCCAGTAGCAAAGACGCTCGAAGCCATTTTGCTCCCTTATTTCCAAGCAAATTTGCAACTAGCCTCCCATCAGCATGGCTTCAGAAAACTCCATAGCACTACCGTCCGGCGCTAAATGCCATTAGCACCCAGATAAATTGCGGTTTAAATCAAAACCCCCCACCATAGAACAGTACTCGTAGCGCTAGACCTATCAAAAGTTTTTGATTAGCGGTCAACCATGGCTCGTTACTGCAAGACCTGGAAGGGTCTACCCTTCCCCCATGTCTTAAAAGGTGGACCGCAAATTATCTGGGTGGTCGGCAGGCATCGGTGCTATTCAGAAACGAAACATCAAAGCCATAGGAGAATTAACAAGGGGTGCCACAGGTGGTGTCCTATCCGCCACTTTTTGTTTAATTTCTACATATCTAAGCTACCTTCACCATCCGGAAGGAGTCACAATCGTTTCCTACGCCGATGACTGTCCAAGTAATGGCCACAGGCCAGGCCCACGAGACTCGATGAGCTATGCAATAAAATAAACGGCTACCTCCCTGATCTCTCAGTTTTCTCGGCCTCGCGAAACCTGGCATTGTCACCGAGACTAAATCTTCCGCGACCTTATTTACAACATGGACGTCCCAAATGTCGACCTTTTGAACATCGCTACGTCTGATGGTCTCTACGCTACCGACTGTCCTACCATCCCCAAAATCTTGGTGTGACGTTTGATCAGGTATCTACATTTTGGAGCACGCACGCCGCAATTGTTCCGTAGAATTCAGAGCCGTAACAAATCCTCAATCCCTTGCTGGCAGTACCTGGGGAAAAGATAAAGAAAACGCTCATGACTACATTACAAAGCAATTAGCCAGCCGATTACGTGCTACGCGTCACCCATATGGTCGCCAAGTCCTAAAAACTACCCACTGGAAGAAGCTACTAGGCCTGCCAAAATACTGCTCTCAGATGCCACGGGCTGTCTTCTTATGTCCCCAGAACAAGCCAATCACATACATATGAGGCGAGAATACTCCCATCAGGGATAGAAACGAGATGCTGACCAAACAGTTCGTTGAATATACCCAGAACCTGGGCATCCAACAGACATCTGATTGACGATAGCCAGCACCCATCGAGGGCTTAAGTAGAGTCATCTCCGTAAGACATTTTGAGGAAATTATACGGCACCTGTAGAACCCTAGCGTATGAGAGCAGAAAATAGCAGCAGCAGGTCTATGGTGTGACTCCATAAACCGGCCGTGCGACTCTTTATGCCGGGATTGCCACGGTGAATCAGTACTTAAGAGAGATAAAGTATCCAAACTCGCGGACGAGGACGCATACTCCGGCAGGGATAAACGCGTGTCTACTCTTGGCTGCATACTTTGCTGTTCTGATACTGTAACAGGTTAAACGCGTACGTATCCAGATCACTCCCGACATACAAAGTATGTATGTCCCGCGCTTGCATGTGTCGCGGCGCGACATGACACCAACCATCTCTTTAATTGTAGGATGTGGAAGCCAACGCTCTCTAACAGCCGGGCCTTTCCCTATGGTCCACCCGCTGTTGATACAGCAAGTTTCCGCTGGAGCTAACCGCGTTAGAGCTATTGATGACAGTTTGTGATCGTGTCGCGTCTGTTAGTGGGGCGAAGCTCTGCTACATCGGCGCTACAACACAACAACAACAAGCGGTAGCTAATCGAGCAGTATAGCTAGTGGTAGGCTGAAGAGACCTACTACTAGCGAGAGATGCCAATGCGCACCACGAATCATGGGGCAGTGATATATGACGAACAAGAGGGTGGTCACTCTTTGTTTTTGTTATATTTGATTTGAATGCATACTTTAAGATTTGGATTATAGGGGTCCGGTACCCACGTTTATTAGCTACGAGCAGACAGGAGATTCTGGATCGTCGCCCTGATCTCGGGGCAGTAGCGGGGAATCCAGTGATAAAGCAATTGGATCACAGGAGTGTTCTTGAGTTACCACCTCTTTTTTGTGCATCATAGATTTGATCCTATATCGAGCCTTGGCCGGGTGTGGCGCTCAAAGCTGTCTGGCAGTAGGACGCGATTAAAACTCGCAATTGGCGTATCTATAGTGAGTGAGCTTCAAAAGAGGCTCTCGAGATGGCTTGTTTTCATATTCCCCTGTAGAATCTCTCGCTCTGATACGCCGTTGCCCTACGGAGTATCTAGGGGTAAGACCAAACTGCAATACCACCATGGTGAACAGAGCCCTAGATAATCGCTAGTCACAAGGCTTGTCGGAAGCGTTCAGCTCTTGCTAAGCCTCGCAGGGAGCGTGAAATATGGGATGCCATACAAATGATTCTCAGTGGATCTTAAGAAATTGCTAAGTCGGTCGAAGATGGACATCCTGGTCGGAAGTTTTGTAGCGAATGGAGGTACGAGGTGTCTGAGGGTTCTAGTGCTAGAGGTGCTCTCATGGTGCTGTTTTACAATGCGACCTCCTTAAAATAAGTGTCCCCGGAGGTCTGCTGCAGGACAGATGGCACTTGGACGGATTTCGGCATGATAGAGCACGCCTTTGCCTGCGTCTGAGTACGAGCTACTTTCCGCGCTAGTGAATGAAGTATGATACTGGAGGGAGATTCATACTGTGGGGTGCGATACCGTTTGAGGGGAAGTGTTCATTAGCTGTGGGTTATAAAGTTAAATGGGCTAAGTAATGTCGTGTCAAGCGCCTTCTAAAGCTCGCGGTACAGAAAGGCTCCGAAACATGCGAGCCGAGTTTCTTGGTGGTGGTATACATCTTTCTAGGATTTCTGCTCAAAATAAACCATATTCCATGGGGCTGAAACGCGATTCAAGGCCACTTTTATACGCAATATAGCTAGAAGCCACTTGTCTATGAGACGCTCACCCGGCCTAAAGACATTCATAGACTCGATTTGTCTGACTATGCCTTCGCAGCTGAGACACTCATTGATTCAGGTTATGAGCTCTATCACTAAGGAGTCTTGTGAGGGAAAGTTATCGACATCGTGGCCCTCGATTCTGTATATGTATAGGGAGAATCCACGGAGGTGGCCTTGCATGCAGTTGTATCCACATAATCAGATCGAGAAATCCTGGTCGTACGAGACTTCAGGTTCACACTCGTATGCTTTTCTTGACATTGAGGAGCTTTCGAGACAACGTCTTAGCCGCCTACATCTGCGATAAACTGTATGGCATGCTTATCGGGCTGGGGTCGATTCGGGGCTAGCTGAAACTCTTCATTCAATTACTTTGGCGAGAAAGGTTCTTGCGCATCTGCAGGTCAAACGCGGTGGTTCAATACATAAGTAGCGGAGTTAGTGCACCTACCCTGAGGGTTGAGTACTTTGCTCCATTTCTATGGTTTGCCACACTTATGAGGCTCATTGGTTTCTTCTTGTAGGAAGTGAGCCGGATGGGCAGCAAGGTAATCCGGTCTATATGGCAGATGACGCTTCGCGCTTTAGTTTAGCGGCGAAGTTGTCTTCTGGGGGCACACACAGACACTATGCGCGATCTAATGGCAAACTTAAGCTGAGGCTGGTGGAACGATACTTGGAACGCGAGCGTAGTAAAGGGTCTTATGGTCATATTCAGCCAAAACTAAAGCCATTGACTGGCTTGGCCTGTTGCCTAGGACAATCGTGAAGATGACCTTCGTTGACCGCTGAGCGTGGCGAAGGACTCTAGGGGGTATGGACCCGTGACGTTGAGGGACTTTGGCAAATCCTAGCTACTATCAGCTTGGGGTCGATTTCGGGGGCTAAGTGAAGACTGTTCGGGGAAATAATGGGGAGCATACTGTTGGCGAAAAAGTCTGCCGATCTGGCTAGGTTCAAGCTGACGGTGGTCGAAACATAATAGCGGAGAGGCAGCCCTCAGGGTTGAGTACTTCGCTCCGATTTCTATGGGTTGCGCACACTTAATGAGCATCTTGAGTTCTTCTTGAGAAGTTAGGCGGATGGCAGCAAGGTAATCCGCATATGGCAGATGACCTCGCGCTTTTAGTGTAGGGGCGAGGAAGTTTCTGCATATCACTATGGCGATGCTAATGGCAAACTAATGCTAGAGGGCTGGTGGAGATAACGTGACATCCCGCTAGAGTAATAGTCTATGGTCAAATTCACAAACTGACTGTCTCTGTGCACTAGGAAATGTAAGACTACCTGCGTTGACGCTGCCGGACGGCTGGGAGTATGACCCTGACGTTGAGGGACGCTGTGGCCCACATACGCTATGAGTAATAGTTTGGAATAGGTTAACTATCCAGGATGGTAGAATGGCTCAGAGCGTGTGAGAAAAGCAATGGTGGCAGCTGTACTATGCTTTAGGGGGTAGTATCTGTTGCACGAAGATTGGGGGACTTTCCACGCAGTTATATTCCTCTTCTGATGATGCTCTGACACTTCTGTGGTATAGATGCAATCTCTTTTGATAAGTCGGGGCAATTGTTCTGGTGGACGAGGCTTAGATACAAAATGCAAACCTATATGTTATTCCATAATGGCATGGCAGTAAGTAAGATGCTGCTAGTCTGCGTGGGTGGTGGCTCTGGAGTCACCACCCTGCTAGAGCGCGCTGGATACTCTTTTTAAATGTGTTAGCGGCAAATAGAATTTAATATGTTCCAGGTCAATGCGCGTCCTTTTCGTCTCTGATAAACGTCTGTGCGAGAGTTATCCGGCTTGGGGGAGTGAGCAATGGTGGATTGCCGCTATGGCACGCAAGCCTTAAGGAATCTGGATTTTCGCTTGCGTCGGACTTTGCGCTCCGACTGTGATTTTTTTCGATATGAAGTGAGCGAAGGTTGCTAGTACTTCAGATATATACTGAGGGGATCCAAAACTGGCATATTTAAGATAGGGGGCAGGCGGTTTTTGCACTTCAGCTAGGAGTGGAGATCTAATCCTTTATAGCCTACGCTGATGCATTGAGCTGCAAAAGACGAAGAGGAGATAGAAAGCAGTCAAACTTTTCTATGCGATTGTCCTGGCGCTTTGGGCTGCATAGGAAGAAATCTCTGTGGGGGGGGGGGGGGGGGGGGGAAAGGTGGGATCTGCCTTCTTGTCAGGCGATCTTTGTGACCTGGCTATGGGGGGAAGTTGGAACCTAATACGTATAAATTGCTGATCATTTGCTAGTCATCGACCTGTTTATTTTGAGTAGGGAAGAGAATCAACGTGGTATCACAATGGACGTCTTTTTGGCTAAGTGCATGCTGTGCATCGGCTACCGGGGCGTACTTCGCACTTCTAACCTAACCCACGAACCTACCAGAGCGCAGAAAATGGACTTCCTATTCTGCATTCATAATTTTTAAAAACTGACCACAGTTGCTAGTTTTGAAAGTGAATTACAGAATCTACCGGATTATGTAATTGTTGTTATTATCTATTCTGATTGTACTTATTCTTACCCAATGATTGTTATAGGAGGGTATATAATGTTTGCCCGCTGCTTGTTGAAAAGTGGTGGATTTCTGTCTCCATTTTTGCAAAGGGCTTGTTTGGATCTCGGTATCAGAGGCGTGCCTTCTACCGCAGACATTGTCTCTGATAATTTGACCGCCTCCTACCTACTGATAACGGAGTTTGCTTTTTATATTATACATTTATTATGTAATTTAGCAATTCTAAAGCAAATATATGACTTGTACACTGGCTACGCATAGTAATTATGTAGCTTAATGTATAGAATCCTTAGAGTGACTGCGTTTTCTAAGTATTATTGACTCAGTCGTATCGCGTAACGACGTATGACACCAGGCACAACAGGTCCTTATGGTGACACCGATGACCGTATTGATACATTTCGTCCGTCAACTAAAAAGTGTGAGTTTTTGAAGCACTAATTATGTCTAAGAAAATTATTATTTCTTATTCTGAGGCGCGCAGTGTTTACTGTTCAAGTGAAATGAGGCTCAATTGCAATTGTTCTTATACATATATGTTATCTTATTTTAAATAGAAAAAATGTATCCTTATGTTATATCTCTTCAGTCATTTCTAGGTAACGAAAGGCGATATTCGCTGATTTAAGATAAAGATGCTGAGGGATACGTTTGTGTAGCTGGCCTTCATTTTGGGCATGTGTTAAATGTGGCATTTAAAACTAGCACGATAAGATCGTCGTGTGTAGGGCGTCTTGAGATATTCGAGGTCAGGAGTCGCTGGGTAGCAGCATAGGCCGTGGTTTGGCTCGCGTTTAGCGCTCCAGTACGAATTGATCATGCTAGAAATTCGCCGCCAAGTTCCCAGTGTAGGGCGACTGACCGCTCAAACTTTTCGTCGTTCATGTTGTCGTTAGCATAAATTAGCGATATTGCTAAAATTTGCATATTTGAATCTATAGGCAGTAACACTGGGGTCGGTCCAACAAAAGAGTATTAAAGATTATTAATAACTAGGTCGACGCTCGGTACGTGTCTTTCGCTACGTATAAGTGAACATATTAAATCAAACTGCATTTATTTACAAATAAAAAGATATTTATTATTTGGCTAGCTTTTTAAACTTAATGCCAGAAAGCATTTGGGGGATAAGATCAAGATATTTTTTTTTGGTTTTCCATTTTGAGGCATGAGAAACCACGGGCGGGGTACTCTGACTCTGGAGGGGCGGGGTCAACATAACTTTGGGCTCATTGTCGTGAAAAGACATGATTACTCGCGAATATTTCTATCTCCTCAAACGTTAAGTGTTTGCCTTTGGGGGCATATTGTTGATGGATGCAATCGGGGCCAATGATTAAATCGCATGACAGGATTTATTGTTATATCGTTTGAATTTCGAATAGCATATCAGTTGGAAATCATAGGATTAATGCGATATTAAACAAACTTCTCCCCTTTGATTACTCATTTGTTTTAAATCTGTCGCTTCATCAAATTTGGGCATAAATTTTTGCACTGCTAGATCTGGTGCCATTACACAGTTTTGGTGGATTTATTATATTTCACAGCAATATATATCCAAAGATATCGGCGCACTTTCAGAGTGCAAACAATGCGGTGGCGATACCAGCGCGGTTCTAATGAATTTAAGAAAAAAAAGTTCAATTGGATAAAGCAATGTCCTCATGCTGTCAATTGATTTATATGTCGTGGTTACATCTGTGAGTTTTTGCTTGATTTGAAATTAATGGCATTGATATGGAATGTTTCTTCGTGCTAAGATGTGCAACGTTCCGCATGCATAACCAATTCATGATTTCTGAATTCTGAAGAGTATTTATATTTGGATATAATACCAACGCTATTCAAGTTCAATCAATTCATACTATCGATTTCGTAATTGTAGCAAAAAATTGTTCGGTTAGCTAGTGATCATCCGTTGGTTCTGTTCGATATTGTATTTGGCATATCACCATATTTCTAACAATTGTTTTGTAAAAATGCATGGGTCGGGCTTGATCATTTTTGTAGTAAATACGATATTATTGTTCTAGTGTCAATTTTTTGTAGCATATCTCCAAAGAACTGATGACTTCAAACAGGCATGTTATTTCGATCAGCAGGAGTGGATCGAGGAATGACGGGCAATGTTTATGCGAAATCTCCTGACAAGTAATATCAAAGCACCATGCAAAAAGCTGTTGATGTACCACGTAAATCTGCATTGTTCGATTAAATGCTTCCAGTAATTTTTTATTCGCCATCTGTAATGCTCATACTTCAATCTCTCCATAATATAATTGACTGTTAATTATCAGCTAGACATTTTGCATACGCAAATTGCTTGAAATGTAGTGCTAAGTTGGAGGTGTTCAATCACCTCTACATTCAATGGCAAATTTTAATATGCTGATTGTGTCTGTCCGAACGCACGCTTCTAATAATGTAGTTCGGACGCATATTCCCGAGATGCATAAAAGCGGGCAATGCAATTTTCTGTTCCGATCGAATAGTCGGCTAATGAATCAGTGATATAATCGAACATTTGCCTGTTCCGTTAGTCTGTTTGCGTCTGCAAGAGATATAATCCACCTGCATTATTGGAGATCAGACTTGCATGAGTTGTGTCCACTTATATGCCTGTTTTTTGCTGATATTCATTTTGGTTATATTCGATTACTAATAAACGTCAAATCATTAGATTATAATTCCTAGCTCATCGTTGCTAATTCAGATCAAACCAGATCATGGCAAGTCTCACGATTTGTGTGATCGATATGCCCAATTGTACTAATGTTTTATTGTGCAATCCTTAGGCACATATCTTCAATTATTATCAAAGCTTCGATTTGTACATTTCACAAGTTATCAACAAATGCTAGGATTTCTTGGACGCATACGGAAATAAAATATTCTCTGGGGGGCACATATAATGTTTATATTTGTTTCTAATAATTCCATATCAAGTGATTTGTATGGGCATACATGTGATAATATATATGGCAGAGATAGCATTCTATAATTTTTTTTTGTGTTGAGGATGAGGCGAAATAGTTATGGGCATCATGAAGTGTTGAGAATCCCTAATGTTGGCATCATCCTGCGGTCCACAATGCAAAATTTGTGCATGCTTCACGGTATGCTTTGACCTCACAGAATGACCCGTTGCTGTTTCTCATTCTTGATGGCGGCATTCACTTAACTAATAAGAATCGTCGAAATTAAAAAACACAGTCATTAGTTTGGATGTACTGTACAACTGATTCTCACAATTGTCATCTTGTTTAGGACATAATGCCAAGGATGCCGCATAAGGGAACTGCTGCTCTTGTTTACGATCTTTGAAATTTTTTCGAAGACATCATTACTTGTGTAATAGCTGAGAGGCTACTCAGACTATAACAAAGTTTATGCACATAATGTATCAGTTTCGCATTAATTTGAACAATAAAGTGCTGTTAAGCGTAGTTCTGTGGTTGTGCTGAGCTATTCAAATACAGTTGATACATTAAATAACCATGTTGGGTCCATTGCTCAAGATGTAGCTAGCCCAGTGAACAGACGCAGGATGTCTTTCTGCGTGGCATTGGAAACGCGCTTATAATCCTCCAGACAGCTCTCATTGGCTACTGAATATAAGCGGCTCCATTTGATAGTGAGTAATTTTCATCATTTGTATTATTCACTCAGCGCAAGCACGCGAAAATTTGCTCATAGGGTGCTAGACTTGCCACTTCCATGGTTATGCATTCTAATGGTTGGCCGTTTTGCTGCTGTTATTTTTTTTTTTATCATTAGGGTGATCTAGCGTCGGTAACAAACGGATATCCGTCATTAGCTCCGTTATTTGGTCTTGAAGTAAATTGACTTGAGGTTTGGCGTTTCGAACATTTTCTTTATGCATATCTACATGTGAATTTCAGCGATTTGTGTGTTCACCGCACGGTCGTCTATATATCATGTTTTTTACGACAACTTGAAATAACTCATAGATGCAGGCATGTGTGATGAGGAATTTCAGCTGATGTATAAGGTTTATCGATTTGATCCGGCAGTGATTATTAATTGACCTACTGTAGTGTGGAGCGGCGTAAATTAGATACTATGTGAATATGTGCGTTGCGGCAATCCCCTTTTCTGTCATTCGATGGAGATCACTATGTTTGCAGACGCACCTACTCGGGGCAAATACATATAATAGTGCATGAAGGCATTAAATCCATTAAGTGGCTTTATCATTTTTGACAAAAACAGGACGCGCAGTAATGAGCATGACGATCTGGTTAGTCGACTGTCGCTGGCAAATAAAGATTGTTTTTGATGTCATGCCCTACTGGCGATTCATGTTACTGTAAATGAACAGATCCTGGTGCGACCGTATTTTC